>JAHWFP010197108.1:24115-53298 GCA_023313725.1 Lithobius niger
AGGTATTAGGTTTTTTGTATTATCCACTGATAACTGAATTAGGCCTTCTGCTCTTTCGTTTGAAAGTTCCCATTTATCCAATTCTTTTGCATCAGTTGGCTTAGCTTTGCCTGTCAATACTAAATTCCGTACGCCTTGATCTTTTAGTAACGCATCAACTATATTCGACCAGTTACCATCCGCTAATGTGATATTTTGTAAACCTGCCATTTTTACGCTAATTTGATCCAACATTTCCCTTTAACGTTTTTAACACCTTGGTTATCTTCTAAGAATTCCATTACATTATTCTGGCGAAATTCTTTGCTTTTACCTCCAGTCTTAAACTGGCTTTTAAATACCATTCTATGGGTTTGGTGGGACTCCTACTGACTTTATAATACTTGCCTTGAATTCTCAGGTCGATGTTGCAGATCTTTACAAAACGTTGCTTGTTCTTTTCTTCTCCACGGTCTTATACGGTCGGATTCTTATGATCGGCTGTCCCTCTTGATCATCCGTCGGTGATTACGCATCCTTGATCAGCATACGAGAAGGTTAGGGAATTTTTAAACAGCATTACGAAAATTTATGTTTGTCCTACATTTCTGTTACCCGATCGTTCTGCTACCAATTGTTGGAGGTTAAATTAATGAACATGGTTCATGACTTTGTTTTGAAACTATAAGGATATTGTTTAATATAAATTGAACATTTTGAACAACTTTACAACATTAATTACGTAGTGCATCTTTTCCTAAAAGTTGATGCTACGCATGGGGCCCAGTCAGTAGAAGTGACGAATCGTAAGCTTGTTGACTTGGATACCTAAAATCGTCGCTAGGGGTGACGTCATAAAAAGTCGGTCTGGAACTCTAGAAATAGGAGTACTTCTGCCCATGTGTCACAGGAACCTACTACATTGCAAGTATAATTCAAGGTCAGTGGCTCCTGAAGTCACACAATAAATACAACATTAGTAAATACACTAAGTTGGAGACGTTCAAAAGTGAACTCGCTGACAAGAATTCATAAATAACCTCTATCCTGCTCCTCATATGTAACCCTCAACAGAGGACATCCATTCATGGTCGGAAAAAATACCAGTATAGAACGTACTTCACCAACTGGTTGTAGAAAGTGATTTGTTCTGCTAACGTTGATTCAGATCCAGTTTCTACCAATGAAACGGCCAAAAAAAATAACTAATTAACTACGTTTAACATGCTTTCCATCAGTACTTTAAACATAATGAGTCCGCAACTTACCCACTTGTCCAGCCTACCCAATTACCCAGTAATATCCTTAAAGAACTGACCGACTTGAAAAATTCTACTGGAGTTATTGGTCCAAATAACTAGTACACCAGTTGACAAACATTTCTTAGTGGAGTTATTATTCTAGTTATAAAGATTCTACTGTTTGTTACTGGTCTATGGGAGGTATGGTCCAATTGAAAAAAGTCTACTGGTTGTACTTGTCTGACTAAGTGGTTAAACTGTTTACGAACCATTGTTACTGGACTAACAGGCTCAATTAAATGTAAGTCATTGGTACAGTTAATTGCTCTTGACAGTTGCCACTGGTCCATTTCATAATATTTCCAGTTGAAAAAACGTTCTGGAATTACTGGTATACTTAACTAGTACACCAGTTGACGAAATATTTCTTACTGAAGTTGCCGGTTTAGTTTAACATATTTTTCTGTTAGCTACTGGTCTAATTGAATTTATCTGTGGAGGTATTGATCTAGTTGAAAATTCTCCCGTCATTCTTCACTACCATATCATACTTTATATAGCAGTTTATATTGTCTTTTGAAACACCAATAGTGAAACCACTCAGCTGAAATTCAGTTTTAAACGTAGTAAAAATTATTCATCATTCCATGGTCGAGTTCGATATTCTCGGCGTCTCTAGTCACTCCGTAGATGGAACAGGCACTCACCTGATATTTTTTGGTAGTCTTTCGACGTTTTCTCGGTGATTCGTCGGCACATTCAGATGCTACGCCTGGTTTCCACAACAGCTTTCTCAAAACATTGTTGTCAATGTACGGTTCAGTAGGGCTAGTGGACGTTGATAGATCCCCTTTGTATCGTAATGAACTTAAAACGGGATCTAAACCTTTCAACTGTAGATGGAGGTGCCTGACGGTGGCTAGCTGACACCACCAATCCTTTTCTGGACTTAATCCAACAACTAAGACTGACCCCACTTGTTTTGAAACCAACTTGGGGAGCGAATATCCTAGACCTCACGTTCAAGCAAGAGTAGGATTATATTTTTGTTGTTGAGTTGGAGAGCGTCTTGGAAGTAGTGACCATTATACAGTGTTTTTTCGTGTCCACTGCACTTACACCTGACCACAAGACCTTGCTAAGACATTAACTGCTCCGATTGATTTTGACAAACTGAACATTTTGCATGCACTCGTTGACTGTCAGGTTACACTTTATGAACACGACGAGTCAGTGGAGTCGGCCTAGTCGGTGTTTGTGACGATCATACATGAAGTATTGAACCGTTATAGGGGGAAACCCCCAGGTCAGACAATCGCTTACTCCTTCCCACACTTATCACTAGGGCTGACAAAAAAAATTTAAACTGTGGCGATAGGCTAAGGCGTTCTCAACTCACGAAAACAAACATGCATACGACCTTTACCATGGAGAGTACACCAAACAGTTGCAGCATGGCACTGCTCTAGGGAGGAAGGCACACTCCACAAAGAGAAACTTTCTGCCTTGTTTCGGATTTACCACTAACAAAAAACTAGTAGAAAATGCTGTTTGCCCCCTTTTAAGTCCAATTCCTACTTTATGACATCGGATTCTAACAAGGCAAATCTTCTGAACAAAATGTTTGCCTCGAATTACATTCATGAAAATGGCATTCATCAGCAGGGTTGGCACTTATATACAGTACCTGACGAGCCTGTTTAACATGTCAGTATTCTCCCAGCCAGGTTTTGTGTATTTTGCGAGGCCTTAGTTTCAGCCGTGCGGTTGGTTCTGATGGCTATTCCACCATTTTTTTACAAATAAGTTGCAGCTAAAATCTGTGTGCCCCTCTTTTTCATTTTCCAGCTGGCATTCAAGGCAGATATGCTGTCTTTCGCTTGGTCTATGGCGAACACGATCCCGATTTTTAAGAACGGCAACACCTTTCCTTTCCTGCCCCGAAAATGACAGACCAATCGCTCTTACATTTGTCCCTTGCATGGTGATGGAAACCATTGTAAAAACAAAAATGTTAACTTTCCTTTTGGAAAATGATCTTATTTCGTTGGACCAATTTGGGTTTTTGCCAGGCAGGTCATCTACGTGCCAGTTACTCCGTTGTCATGACCTGTGGGCTGATGCTCTCGATATCAGCATGCCTACTAATGTCTATTTCGACTTCAGTACGGCTTTCGAGTCTGTTGCACGTGCAAATCTTCTACTGAAGCTTTACAAGGTCGGTTTTTCTTGGAGTTTTCTTAAAAAGAGTGGCAGCTTTCCTTGAGGAAATATCCCAGAGAGTTATTGTCAGTACCTCCTTTTCTGCCCCTTTGTCTATTATTGGTGGAGTTCTGCAGGTGCCTGTACTTGTCCCCCTGCCCTTTGCAATCTATTTAAATGATCTTTTATGCGACAGTACATCTACCTTGCACTTTAAGTTTACAGATGACTTGAAGCTAAGTTGGCAACTCATGGACTCTGTTGACCCACTGCCAATTCGAGAGGGTATCAACACTGTTCTCGAGTGGAGAATAAATCACACAACTGTCAGGTCTTGCATATTGGTTGTCAGGGCTCCTTCAGCCTGCAACTACTTCAGGACTTTACCCTACCGAGGGTCTCTGAGGTAGATGACCTCAGGGTACACATCACCTCCAACCCTAAAATGTCTGACCATTGTAACATGATCGTTTCTAAGGCTTATCGTAGACTCATGATTGTTGAGCATTGTTTTACATTGGGCAACCCAAAAGGTAAAACTTGGGCCTTTAAGGTCTATGTGCGACCACTGAGTTTCGTCTTCTTTCTTGTTTAGGGATATTGACTAAATTGAGTCTGCAAAGCATCACTTCACAAAGAAATTCTCCCTAGGACTCGTGACCTACCATATGGTGTGTGGCTCTTACGAACCGGGCTTGTATCCCTAGAACAGTGCAGGCTGCATGCAGATGTGTGGTTACCCTTTAGGACTGTCCATGGCCTGTTGCGTATTGACCTGCCCTTCTTTGATCATTGTTTTAGTAAGGCTACAAGAGGCCACTCTCTAAGTTGCCTAGGCTAAGCTAGACTGTAGGTTAAACTTCTTTGCTGTCCGGGTTTTCCTCCCATGTAATTCACTGTCAGAAGATGCTTCCTTGCGCCCAGATACAGATGTACAGATGTATGACACGATTTAGATTAGGGGTTTGAATAACATCTCTGTAAAGTGTGGTGCAGTGGCAACCCGGACCACTGCACTGTGACTGAGGTTGGCGCTAATGACCAAGTTGTCGACGCGCCATTAAGCCTCAATCCCCCCCCCTTGAGCCCACTGTAGCAAGTTTTTCCAGTCTGCTGGAGAGAATTTCCCTCAGAGGTATTTGAAAAGACCGGAATTTGTACTCGATTCGCCTGGTTGACACTTTTCGCTCAATTTCTGAACTTCTTTGAATGACTAGGGCTTGTATAAGTGAATGCGCCATTCAAGCTCTTTCCACCCATGAGTGGATAAACCTTTTTCTTATTATTATTATTAATATAAATTCAAATATTATTTGGAAAAATTACAACAAACTGCATCGTGCGTAAGGTAGAATTGACAATGGTTCGTTTCACAAAAAGAAGAGTGATGGTGAGTCTCTTACGCAGCTACACGTTGTGACGGCCTTGTCCTGCGAGATAACATTGGAACAGGCTGTCACTAGTCGCTGTCCCTAAGGCAGCTTGGCTATTTAGCTGACAGGTGCAATAGTGTTAAATGAACTGTATTACGTAGTAATTTAACTCCATGGCACGAAGACGTCCCGCCTATAAATAGCTCAGGTCTACCTGCCATCGGGACCAGTCGCCCCACACACACAACGGTGTGTGGACGTGGTTGAGGCAGGAACGAGAATCAGCTAGACAACAGAGCCAAACGACGTATTATCAGCTGCTAGAAGAAGCTGTGGATAAGTCATCCGAAACAGCATCAAAGGGCTGCCCTAGTCCGTACGCCACTCTTGTGCAAAGGGACGGCACGGGGAAGGAGTAAACTGGAGCCTAAACAACAAACACTTGTCCACTCTGTCGTTCCTAACCCAAAGCATATCCCGTACCGTTACACATGGGTCCCTTTCCGGAATTTTTCACCTGGAACCTGTCGTACGTTTTTTTTCGTTTGGAGAAGCGAAAAATTTTTTGGGTTCAAATCCGCGGACGAACATCCCGTAAAGGTACACCTGGGATCTGTACCCGGAATCCTTTTCTCTCGAGTGTACAACCGTTACACCTAGAAACATTTTTTTAACCTGGAAGGAATATTTATGTTCAAACCGTGTAGGAACATCCAGTACAGTTACAGCTGCGGGCCGCAGGTGCTTTCGAGTGTGAGGGACGACAGGTAGCAGCCGCTACGCGTGCACACTCTCCACCCAGGCGAGGAAGCCAAGGCTGGGATGCGGATGCATCGTTTTTCGCCCTGCAAGCAACAGGCAGAGACGGCCGGGAGAAGGGAAGCACGTGCTTGTAGGGAATCCAGTGGGGCTAAATCGGTAACAAGACGGTTATTTTTTATTAAAAGAAACGTTACATCTGGGAGCCAGACTTGGATTTTACGAACCTCACGCAGGGAATTTTTTTCCCCACGATTTATTTTTTCCGTGAAGAATGGCAGGACGTACAACCAAGATCCCGCGGCAGTGGTACATTCCGTACCGTTACACCGTTTCCCAGCATTGAGTGAGCTGAGGAATCAACAATTTTTACAACCGACACCATTGTGTTGTTCAAAATCACGTTCAGCTATCAGTGCTTCTGAGAGGTTGGAGAAGATTTGGCACCATTTGGGCTACTGCGACCTCTAATGAGTTTTGGGGACGTTTCGGTCGTTTTGGAGACGGTTTCAAGCAACTTGGAGACGTTTTCGAGCCATTTGGAGACATTTTGGACCATTTCTGACCATGACAACTTGGAAAGAAGATCTTTTCAACATTCTGGTGGAATTTTTTTTCCATCAATAAAGCATGACAAAACGCGCCATGGATAAGAGGAAGGTGAGGAGACGTCACAGATTTTGGGAGACAAATGCAGCATGTTTGTCAAACACGGCAAACTTTTCCACCACCAACATGGAGGATCAACAACCACTGGACTAGGAGGATTTTCACCTGGAAGGGAACTGGAGAACACAGCATCGGGTGCTACCCAACTGATCACTGGGAGGCTACCAGAGTTGTTGGATTTTGAGCGGTCAGGTGCACCCAATTGCAAAGAAACACCTCCAGGGACCGAGTGGGAGAAGTTTTTCCAGGACCATGAGGGAATTGAGACGGCTCCACCATCAGTGCGGTACCAACATTCACCGAGCTGGGAGTGGGAAATAGAAATACTTCTCACCTACTTGGCTTACGACCAACATGCTCGCCACTGAGCCAGCAGTGATTTACAGGACCATGGAACCAAAGTAGAAACATTGCCTGGACAGGAAGCGAGACACACAACTTCATCCACGACAAGGGAGGGAGCAATGACTGTGGACGAATGGATGTCAAGGTGTTCACTTGGGAAAAAAGGAAAAGATTTTTTTCTAAGGAATAGTCTATCTGTTTTGGGGGACCAAAAGGAGACTCCACTACCGAGTGCCACCAAAATGTTGGAACACTCAACCAGCAACCCGACATCTTCGGTTGACTCGCAACACCAGCAGGTGCCACCTGTGTTTGAAATTCAAACTGCTGTCACTGCTGCAGGCAATTGCTCAGCAACGCAAGCTGCGTCTTTTGTCATGGACGACGGGACACATGAGCTTCGTTCTTGCGCAGTGCCTACTGAGATGTCATCATCGGGTGATGAGAGGCTGACGCCGATATCGTTACCCAATGATAATGATGATGAGATCACAGCACCTGCTTGGAATCCAGGACACAAACAAGGAACCATACGGGAGCCTATTTGAGGAGGAAACAATGACCAACCAATCGGATGGAGAGTCACCAGGTTTGGTGCATCGGCCAGCAAATTTGATTGCCGAAGGTTAACAGAGGAGCACGGATGCAGATGAGTGCACAAAAGAGTTGAAGAACGAGTATGATGAACAAACTGGAGCTACCGAGGACCGTCACGAGGATGTCTCGATCTGGGGGAGCACCGGGAGCTTCACTTTGGAAGAAAATGCAACTGACAGTCCACCAGGTTTTCCAGGCTTGGAAGAACTTCGGCAGGCCTAACAGCAAGACAAATTTATCATGCGCCAGATTGCTAGGTGCAATAGGGTCACCGATGATTCGTTACTGGAGGAGATTTTGGGGGTGGCTACACCAAGAGGAGGCAAGCCATTTCTGTACCATGGACGACTGGTCAAGACATTTCCAGTAAGTGTGAAGTGTCGGGTAACAGGTGACAATGGTTTACGTACCATTGTACCAAAAATGTTGCGGGGTCTTTGCATTGAAGCAGTTCACCATTCGTTACAACGGGAGAATAAATGGAGTAGACGCATTGTTAGCAAGCTACAGAACACCATTACGTGGAGAGACATGACGAGAGATGTTGCAAGATTCAGGCGTTCATGTAGGCGTACGGAGTTGAGACGTGTTTCCAACAACACTGACACTCTGCGCTCCAAGGGGAAAGAAAGAGAAGGGGCCCAACAATGAAAAAGCCTATTTCATACAGTGTGAATGAAGGGGCGGATCCAACACCAGTTGAGCAGATGGATGGCAGTCGCGACGAGCAGACAGACAAAAAAAACGGCACCAGGCCAAAAAGCATGTTCAGCCGCGCCGTGCACCCAAATGCAATACAGGGGTGGATGCATCCACAACCACCACAAGGGAAGAGTTTGGTCCAACGTCAGTTGAGCGAGCAAAGTCAAGAAGAGCTCCACTAACACCAGGAAAGTCAAATAAGCCAGGGCCAGCACTAACCAAGGAGAGAAAAAAGCCACAACAAAATTCTCTGCACCAGGAAAATGTTCCTTCACAGTCATTGTTGGGAAACGACAACAGTGATACAAAGCTAATTGAACGGCGACAGCCTTGTTCCACTTCAAACTCACCTGCAAGGAGAGGAAGATGGACAAAACATGGGTCTGATCGATGCCAGTCAATACAAAACTTTGAAGCACCTAATTTCAATCGATGTAATGAAGACACAAATTTGACCAAGTTTTCAGAAATAATGTCTGGCGAGAGGGCATTAACGAAAATTCGATTTGTGGGCAAGAATAAACCTATTCTGTCTGATGATCCAGTGGATGCAGCTCAGGGAGGATTGAAGTATTTACACCAGAAGGAATTTGAAGTAAATTTCATTCCCTTTTTCAGGATTGGGGAAAAGGTGAAATTTTTTTCCCAGCAAGCGAACACGAACCATGCAAATTTAAGGGTAACTTTGTGGTGAAAAACAGTAAAACACAATTCCTGTATGTCCTACAAAACCTCGAAATAGACAGTGATGTAAGGGAAGTGTGTCATGTGGCACTCATGAAGCCACAACATGAAAATACTTCGTTACACAGAAGGAAGCAAGATGTGGGTATAAACATTTAAGAACGTTTTTAGCTATAAGCTCTGCTCTGATGTAAGACAGGCTTGAAAATTTTTCTTTCTCTACCCCAACTACAGTGCCAACCAGAAGGATGGGACTACACTACGACTCGAAGGAATAATAGTCTTGCTGATGGTTTCAAAACCACTTCGTGTGACCACGAGGAGGTAAAACAACCTGCAAGATATGACGTCATTCTTTGCACCCAGGAAGTGGGAGGGACTTGTCTGAACAGCTGGCCAAGGGTATAAAAGAAGAGTGGGTTAAGGTAAAATTACCATTCAAGACTTCACCAGATCAGAGGTTGGACGTTTCCCACACATATTGCAAAGTTAAGGAAATGCCATGTTTCCAGTGCAACGATAGGAAAGAGGTTTCCAGCGACATGGACAAACTTCAGCCGGTCACTGGACATGCTTCAACACCAGGGAGAAGTGAAAGAGGAGGCAAGCCATCTTTGGGTCTCAATGCGGATCAAATGAGGGAACTTAAAAACGAGCTTAAACGAGTGGCCAGGCAAAGGAAGAAGGAGGCAGCCAACCAGGAGACCGGGGCAGCTAAGGAGGAGGCATCTAGAAGAGCCCGCCTAATACGCCATGCAGAAGAAGACATTATTTACTTCAGACGAAAGTTGGAGGAAAAGGATAGATTCATGTGGAACATGAGGCGTGAGGAACAACCAAGAAGCAGTGGTTTTCGTTGAGCTCACCCAAACTTGGAGATCGACAAGGAGGTTCTCATGGGTCTGGAACTTCAAGAAGAGTCAGGAGACCATGGTGACATGAATCTGGTTATGTGGAGTATCCATTGGGACATTGGGTAAAGGAAGTAACTCCTTCTGCAGTAAAGAACTGGCAACCCACTTTCCAACCCATACTAAGGGATTAGCAGAGGAAGGAACCAACTACAGGGAACAAGGATTTGGAAGAGGTCGAGCAGAAAGCCAAGCTCCTGGACTATTTGATGGAACCCGTGCAATGGCCGAATTTGGTAGATCCAAATCTCACGATTAAGTTTAAAGAGGATGACGAAATTCCACCTGGACCTAACACAATTGAATCTGATGAGGAACTGGGAAGTCTATTTCAGGACATTCTACAAGTAAGTGCAAAGGAAGGAACGCCGGAAGAAACTTCAGAACTGGACATAAGTGCAAAAGATGAGGATATAGACTGGTTGACTATTCTGGCAAATAGCATAGGTGAGGACTGGAACAATTAATAGTGATTCTATGCTGTGATAACTTGTGAGTTGGAATAAGTTATTCCAGGTCTACCTTCTTTGTTTTAAACTTGCGCAGTGGATATGCATACTTGTATAATTATTAACCGAATGTCAACTGTATCCTGGAATGTTTGAAGTAAGTTTTGAGCTTATTTGTGAGTTGTAAATTGCGTCCATGAATAAATAGTGGGGCTGCCGAAAGAAAAACCTAGAGATTTTAAATGTCCTTCTCCGCCACCCGCACTGTGGAGGAGGTACTGGCCTTCGTCTTGGGCAAAATTTTAAGAGATTGGTGTAAATATTTTGTATATATTTTGGTGTAAATAGTTTTTCATAAAATATAAAAATGTTGGGCTCTGATTTCTATTTTTCAACCCTAACTGGAAACTAAAGGGAGAGGGTTGTGATGGGCTGGTCCTGCGAGATAACATTGGAACAGGCTGTCACTAGTCGCTGCCCCTAAGGCAGCTTGGTTATTTAACTGACAGGTGCAATAGTGGTAAATGAACCGTATTACGTAGTAATTTAACTCTATGGAACGAAGACCTCCCGCCTATAAATAGCGCAGGTCTTCGTGCCATTGGGACCAGTCGCCCCACACACACGACGGCGTGTGGACGTGGCTGAGGCAGGAACAAGAATCACCTAGGCAACAGAGCCAAACAACGTATTATCAGCCGCTAGAAGAATCCGTGGATAAGGCATCCGAAACGGCGTCAAAGGGCTGACCTAGTCTGGTACGCCACTCTTGTGGAAAGGGACGGCATGGGGAAAGAGTAAACTGGAGCCTGAACAACAAACACTTGTCGACTCAGTCATTCCTAACCCAAAGCACATCCCGTACCCTCACAACGTTACTAAGATATGGTTTTAGATAGTTTGTTAGCAAACGTCTTTTTAACTGTAAAACAGTTTCATACGTACTCAAGCCATTAAGAAATATCATTTTTACTCTCCTTTAACATTTCATTCTGGTGCTTAGTCAGTTTTCTTATGCAATGTTGAGGCTTTAAAGTTTATAATCATGGAAGTGAATTTGTCAGGGTTGTTAGGAGAAGCCAAATCCTTCCAGTCCCCTGTCATGTACCCATTTAGGGCAGTTTACAAGTTTTAAAAGAAAACAATGGACGAAGACACACCACGTTACCCACTTCATGCAACAAAAGCGAGGCTGGTATCATCCAGATTAATCACGATTTTGACGCCAGCAACTGTTTTGGATGCTGTAAAAAGTAGTGAGCAAGCCACAGCAGAAAATTCGCTACCTACCGTTTCTCTGGACGATTGTTCTGACCATTCTGTTGGTTTAGAAGCTCTGGATCAGCATGAAAATGCGAATCCATTTCCAATTGCAAGCCCTTTTTATGTGGATTACGGTAGCAGGTTCCTCCAGTATCGCTCTGAGAGTTCACCTACAACAAATGTTCATGTTCATTCATCACCAGTTAGCCCTGGGCCTTCAGGACGTTTGGCTTAAGAAGAAAGTTTCACTCTACCAAGGAGGGAAATTGATGCTCATTCTGTCTATGGTTCAACATCACATGTTTCAAGCAGCAAAAGCATTGAAAAAACGACAGATGACAAGGAATATTTGTAAGAAAATACCATCAAATCCAGTTCATTCTACTCCAGTTTTAAACCAGTCTTGGTCCAGCAGTAGTAAGCCATTGGAGAGGATAACTGCAGCTCAGTTGGATGAAGAAGGCAGACAGGCTAATATTAAAAGAAATGACGATTTTCGACGTAAGCTTTTACAAAAGAAGATTCGAGAGGAAGTATTTAGCAGTGTACCTGAGCCATTTTCTGCACCTGTTCAGCGTTTACTCCCTCGAAGAAAGCAACTTTCAAACGAACCAATTATTCTTGGCCAACCTGAATCTGAAGCAAGTTATCTCCCAAGCACAACTTCTTTAACTGCCAGAAATTATGAGTCTGACCAGTTTTCCATCAATTCTAGAGAAGAAGAAATGAATTTACACGATTTTACTTCGAATTTTTCATCAGACCATATGAGGTTTCTACTGAATTCATTACCATCAATCCTAGCTAGGAGTTTGGCTGAACATCGCCACTCAGACCCCTTTAATAATTCTAGAAGAGAACCAGTAACGCCTCCTATGCATCTGTCAGCCCCTGCAGAAGTTTTGGCAGCTGCTCGTGGCTTTGTCACTGAACCTGATCCATCGTGTGGCAGGGTTGTGCCCATTCATAAGCCACGGCTGCACAGAACCTCGAGTATTACTAGTTCCTCAACTGAAAAAGAGCAGGAAATTAGATGCAAAAATTGGGTTAAAAACGTAAGTTCGGAAAATATCAATTTAGCATCACTTACGGCTGTAAGCTTACCTGATCCTTCAGTAGTGCATGTTTTGGGTGATGGTCTTCCATTTAGTGATTCCCAGGTACAAATGCTTGAAAATAGTAGATCAAAAGGCAAATCTTTAAATGTTAAGAAGGTTCCTTTAGCAAAGAATACTATCCCTAAACAACTTGTTGAGCCAGTAGAGTTGCAGCCTAATGTGTTGCCAGACCAGTCAAAAGTTAACCTAGATTTAGAGGTGCGTAACGGCTCTAAATTACAAATAAACCCTAAACCTTTCAGGACTCATTCGAGTTCTTGCAGTAGCAAAGCTAGTTCAAGAGTTTCTTGCTCTAAGTCTTGTAAGGATAGATATATGAGGCTTTGGAAAATAAATTGGATCAGGTTGAGAAAATGTCAAAGGCTGTAATGGAGTTGCACATTGGTAAAAAAATGAGAGTTTGGTTAAACCTTTAAAAGTTGACCGAATTTTGCCACCTTACACTAAGTTTCAAACTTATCCTTTGCATGTTCAAGACCAACCTTTTTCAGATTTCAATCCACCAAATTTTCCAGCCTGCATTGATCAGAAATTTGGTAATGTTCCTTTTTCTACAGCTCCACCTGTGAACAGAGGAATGGACATTAAAGTTAAGGTTTAGATTGACCTAAATTTAGTGGGCTAGCATCTTCCACTCCAGCATATGTTTTCCTGAATGATCTGTCTAAGATTAAGCAAGTGAATTCTGATGAGGAATTTTTAAGTTGTTGCATTCCTTTAGCACTAACAGAGGAAGCTTATAGATGGTTTTACCAGCACCCACCCTTTTCATCTTACAGGGAATTTTGTGCAGCTTTTAAATACACCCTTCACCCTCCATCTAAAAATAGACGTTTAGTTGCAACATTACGTCAGACAGTTCAGGGGTCAAATGGAAACTTCCAGACTTTTTTTCGAAGATGTGAGGCAATTACTTCACAACTTGACGATAGTTACTCTGTTGAGGAACTTATCGAAATCACCAAAGAAAATCTGTCTAAAAGGTTTCAGCCTTATGCTTGCCAGAGGGAATTTTCAAACTTGGTCGAATTTTACAACTACGCGACAAGAATGGAAACATACCTAGCTTCAAAAACTGGCCATAATTTATCCGTTGATGCACCTATACTTACTTTGTCTAACTCGAACGTGTCTGTAAACAATCTACACCGTTTTGCCAATTCTGTACAGGTCCCTGTAGTGTCTTCACCTGCAGCGGTGGCGCTTGCAATAGAGAGAAAATTTTGGTTGTTGCATAACACTGCTAATCATGACATAAGTTCTTGTTCACAAACTAAACAACTAGTTGAGGCTGTTAGGGCAGGCAATTTTTCTATTCCCAAGTTAGTTGTAGATTTAGTTCGTTCTCAACCAGCAACTGTTGCCACTGCTCAAACTAAACTAAACGATCAGCAGCTTAATACTCAGCCTAAATCAATATTTTCTGGTTTAGACAAAGCTAGAAGACAGCCAGCAGTTTTCAACGAATGCTTTAAATCTGGGCATTTAGCTAAAAATTGCTGGATGAAGCATCCTGAGCTTCGCCCAGCTTGGGCATCAAACACTGTCAACACTAATGTGAGCCAGCTCTCACAGACAACTCAGGGGTTAAATCCAAATGCTCCCCTTACCCAAAATAATCAAGCGACAACTTCAATCTGGCTTTGCAGTGCTGTCGCCGCAAGATCATTGGTACGGTGGCCAGTTACCTGACGACCCTTATCGAATACCCAGAGGGATAAGGGCTGAGCGTCCCAAAAAAAAAACAGATTATCTTGGACTTCCCCGTATAGTTAAGGGTCCTGAGGAGCCCCAAAATAGTCCTTGTGGTTACGTTGGTGTGTGAATCGGGGATGAAATTACCGATGCACTTTTAGACAGTGGATCAAGCCTTAGTTTTGTGCATGAGGGCTTACACGACGATTTGATTAATTTGGGTTTCAAATTCAAAAAGCGGGAATATCGGGTTAGATATGCTGATGGGCATTGGGGTATTTGCCCTGGGTTTTTCATCATCCCCATTCAGATTAAAACCATTTCTTTTGTATACTCATTTATTGAGATGCCTGATGCCATCCAACCAATTATTTTAGGTGTGGATTTTTTGACTTGGTCAGGGCTGATTTTAAATTACAATAGAAATTATTGATTTTGGCATCCATTCAAAGGCGACGTGTATGCTCTCCATAGGAATTTCTTGCGCTTGCTCTTTCCCACTGCAGGTGCGATAATTGGCAATGCAGAGCTACATCCCACCCTGGAGTAGATCCGTGAAAAGGTGAATAAAATGGACATTTTAGACTCGGATCAAAAGGAACAACTTTTTGGTTTGTTAGTGACTTATCGCCATGCATTTTCTACAAGAGTAGGACAACTTAAACACTGCACTCCCATGGTGATAGATACTCGTGGAGCCCCTCCTGTAGCTTGCCACCCCTACACTTTAAGCCATTTAGGTAAACAGAAGGTTGCCGAGCGTGTTAAAAATATGCTTGACCTAGGCGAATAGTTCCTGGTTTTAGTAAATATTGCTGCCCCGTATTTTTGGTGTTGAAAAAGGACGGGACGTCTCGTTTGGTGGTGGATTACGTCCCTCTCAACCGGAACGTGCAGCGTGACCCATTTCCACTACCGCTCATTGATACGCTCTTTGCACGTTACGACAAATGGAAATACCGAAGTTATTTGGACCTGACTATGGAATATTGGCACGTGCCCTTGACCACTGAGAGCAGCAAAATAGGGTCATTTGTCAGTACTGAGGGCCAGTACATTCCTCTCAGTGCTCAATTTGGCATGTGTAATGGTGGAGCCAATTTTTGTCGTGCAATGTCGCAGTGCGTCGAACCGATACGTCACCTAGGATGTATCGATTATGTTGATGATCTTGGGATCGGTTCAAAACTCTGGAAAGAGCACCCAATTGGCCTGGAAGCATCATTGTCTATGATGGTGAATGAAGGGTTATCAGGTAACTTCAAAAAATCAGAGTTTGTGGTTAAGGAACTCCTCGTTTTAGGTTATTTGGTCACTGACGATGGCGTAAAAGCAAATCCTGCAAAAGTACAGATTTTACAGTCTTGGCCAACACCAAAAACTGTGAAAGAAGTACGATGATTCGTAGGATTAGCTTTAAGTTGGTTTCGCAGATTTGTGCCTTGATTCGCTGAAAGGATTTCAGCATTGACCGACATATTGCAAAATAGCAAACAAAAACATTTGTCTTGGGGTGCCAGAGAGGATGAAGCATTTAATAACATCACGAGCTATTTATTAGATGCTCCAATTTTGGTTCATCCCGATCCTACCAAGCAATGGATTTTGTATTCAGATGGCAGCGCCTTTGTTGTTGGTTATCTGTTATGCCAAAGGGGACCAAACGATAACCATGCTGTTACAGTTAATATGGCATCACGTAAACTGTCTTCGGGTGACGCTCACTATAATTGCTCTGAGCGTGAAATGCTATCAGTTGTCAAAAAGTAGCGCCATCTCGTGGAAGGCGGTGATATACTGTGCGTGACAGACCACTACCCTTTAACTTTAATGGACGTCAAGAAGGACAACAGAGGGCGCATAGCCCGATGGCTGGTATTCTTGTCGTCGTTGGACGCTCAGTTAGTTTTCCAACCCTGTAGACTTAACGCACCAGCGGATAGGTTGTTACGTATGTTTGAAGGTGTCACCACTCCCGACGAGGATCGCATGAATCTGCCCCTCCGGGAAGTTCATATTCATAATTTCAGCAAGCCATTTTATGTATTCAATAACGATTGTTTTAACTGCAATTTTGAGGTAGCTCAAATTGCGGTTGAAATGATAGCGGCTGAAACGGCAGGGAAAACCTTGAAAAGCCGCTTCGGTCGCAATTCAGATATTTGTAGATAAATATTCAGGGAATTGCATCTACGATGACCAGCAAGGTGTAATATATTGTGACCTTGCGCATGACCCCCTTGAGTCAGCCAATCTAAAGCTATTTCTTCCCCAGGAATTTACAAAGGCAAGTGTTGGATCTTAACCATAGTACGGTTACGGGAGGACATTTCGGTGCCAGAAAAACCTTGGCACAAATGCAGAAATTGTTCTACTTTCCAAGAATGAGTAGATTGGTCCATAGGTTCGTCCGGGTATGCCATCTGTGCCAACAATATAAAGGCCGTGGCTTACGAACCCTTGGTAGACTACAGACCATTCCTTTGAACCATCCTTTGCACACATTCCACTTAGATTGGAAGCAGTCTCTGCCAATGACCAAGAGTCCACGTAAGAACCGCAATGTACTGGTAATAAGATTTGTTCACCGGATATCTCCTTTGTTACCAATGTAAAAAGTTTGATACGAAAACGCTTGTCACGCTGTTAATTAATCAAGTTTCCCTATATTTGGGGTACCTCATCGCGTGGTGAGTGATAATATGCCAGTGAAAATGCCCTGGTGAGCTCAATTAGGAAAGAATTTTACAGGCGTTTTGGTATTAAGCAATCAGTTACTACCCTTTACCATCCAGCATCTAACAGCCCAGCAGAGCTACAGTGTAAGAAAATTGGTAGGATGATCGCACAATTTTTCGGCGATAACCCGCGTGACTGGGATGAGAAACTTCCTTTATTTATGCTTTCTATAAACAGCTCGGTTGATTAGAGATCTGGTTACACCCCTGCTTTCTTAAATTTCGGCTGAGAGATAAATATTGGAACAGACCCTCCCATTCAAGACATTGTTGATCAGCCACTACCTCTTTGGGCTGCTACACTAACTAGTAACTTGCGTTAAACTTTGGAGAGATTACGGCGGTTAGACATTCTGATCAAGCTTACGAATATGCTAAGCTAAATGCTCGTATTCCTAAACCTCTGGAATTCGAAGTTGGTGATAAAATTTGGGTAAAAAGTCACTATTTGTCACACAAGCATAGTTATTTCGCAGCTAAACTACAAAGAAAATCTGTAGGACCGTATGAAATTGCGGAGAAAATCTCTCCTCTAGTTTATCGGGTTCGCGAAGTTTCAACTGGTCTCTTGCAAAAGGGTTACAAACATATTTCAAACTTGAGACCTGTTGTTGACAAAATACCTGGTTAATTCACTTAACTTTGGAATTCCAGACTCTTTCAGTTTAAAAGTTGCCAATTTGTCTGATATTTCTACTTTTTATTGCCAGTCTAACTGCCAAGGGACAAATTTCAAGATCTAGATTGGTGACTCATTTGAATGATTTGAAAAAACTGTGGTAAAGTTATTTTATTTTATTTCGTTCAGCTCATTTGCATGTTTTATGTTCATTAGCTTTCAAAATTTGATTTTTTATCCATTACAAGTGGCCTGGCCAAACACCAGTATAAATTTGTGCCACTTCTTTAGAGCCCACAACTCCTATTTGTAAATTTTTGACCCCACCAGAAGCTACAGCTAAGTGAACCTAATTAGATTGATGAAAATGGTATTAATGCTAACCGTTGAAAATGTGGCAACTTACGGTTAATTCATAGAAAGGAGACTTGATAGTACGGCAGTACCATTTCTCAATTTTACTGCTATGAGTGAATGCTGTAAATTGTGAAAAACCCGGTTTGTTTTTAATTTGACACAGAACCTTTCAAGTCTAAAGTGTTAACTCGCGTTGATCAGATCTGTGTCTCTTATTAACTTGGAAAACTTAATTCTGGAGTTTTTGCTGGGAAGCAATGTCCTTTTTTTTTACCTTGGTCTTAAGTGTTACCTCATGCAAGGTCCCTTTTGTTTTCACCTTGGTCTTAAGTGTTAACTCGCACAAGGTAATTTTTCTTCTTTTAAGTCGCCTTGGTCTTAAGTGTTAACTCGCACAAGGTAATTTTTCTTCTTTTAGGTCGCCTTGGTCTTAAGTATTACCTTGCGCAGGGTAACCAATTTAAACTCCATTTTTCGTTTTGCTACTAATGTCACTTTGGACGATTAGTTTAAAGCTGTATTCTTTTTGGACCGCCTTTCCATAACAGATAGGGTCACCCTTTTGATTGCAAGGCATAATCCTGTTCGGGTTAAAATCACCCATCACCTATTTGGCAGCAGGAGGAGTGTGTCAACTGTTGATACCAAACGCATCAGTTTATTAAGGAGGAACCGTATTTAAGGTTCTACCGACATTGGCCGGTGCCAGTGATTAGCAGCTGTATAGCTAATGAAGTCATTGAGTGTGAAACCACGAACCTAACCAGCAGTTTAGTGGGGAAGCCTAAGCCGGATACGTAAGCACTTAGGTGATACAGGCACTTGAACTAGAAGCCCCACTGGTAACCCTTCACCACCCAAACGGGATTTTGCGATTTTAACAAAATTTACTAACCTCATTTAGGGCAGAGAAGTGCAAAATTCAATTTTTCCCTAACTTTAGTGGTTTAAACTTTTTATTTTACGCGGTAGTTTTCTTAATTTATCCTGAGAGTCACCAATGGACAGCTTTTTATAATTGAATTTTAAATCTTATTTTAATCTCAATAAATTCTGATGCAAAAACTATGGAAATTTGCTTTATAACTAAGATTGTACAATTTGGATGTATGATATCATTTCTTTTAATGGGTAACCAGCATGAACAAAACTGGATGCAATTTTGTTTTTTTAACATCTTTATTGTTTCCAGTGTAACACGTTGACTGTTAGGAAGATGTAAACTTTTTTTTGCCTCAAAATGTCTATAAAATAGACTTTTGTAGGCTATATTTTAAAATGTTAACTGCTAAAACTATTCATTGGCAGAAAATCCTTACCAATCTAAGAGAGTTTCATGTTATCTAGTTTTGGAGACCGATGATTTGTTTCTAGATGAAAAGTTGATTTACTGCTAAGCTATGCCATTGACAACTGCTTATGTTAATTTTGGACTATGCTTCAAACTTTTCAAAGATTGTTGTACCTGAAATTTTTGGTATGCCCATATCATCCAACATTTGCAACGTTTGTAACCCTGTATGCGATTTTTTTAATGTTAATTATTTACCTAGGCTAGACAAGTGTTTGCATGCATAATTTAACTAAACATCCTAGTTATACACAAATTGTAGCAATCCTTTCCTAGGCCTATTGGCAAGTTAAGAGTTCAGGTGTTGTAGTGTCGGGACAATTTTTGTACAATGTCCGTGTCACTGTTATAATTTTAAGTTGATTATTCAACATGAAATTTCTAAAATTTAGGCGAAAATTTCTAGATAGCTGAGAACCTTTCCTGGTCCTAGTAACCCTAAGCTGCTGCTCACATGTACAACCCCTAGCCACAAGATATAGTTTCTACTCTGGATTTACTACAATTTTAAATATTGTCCATTACTTGTCAAATGGAATAATTCATACACTCCTGAAGTTTAAAATTTAAATTTATCTTCATTCGTGCCATCTTCAGTGATTAAAAAACATGCGTCCACTTCGCTGCGAAGTAATCACACTTTTTTTGGGCACTGTAAAATGTTATAGCACTATAAATCCAGCCCGAATTCACGTTTGAATGCAATAAAATTACCATTCCTAGGTCTTCGGCAGGTTGTTTACTGTAAACTTCTAAAGAACCACAGAATTATTTTTGTTTTTTATTGTATCATGCAAAAACTGTGAAAAAAATGCAATAACAAGGTGAGTAACATGTGCAATTAATGTTTAAGTTAGATTTTAATTATATTCTAACTTGCACACGATATTTAAATATTTTTATTGAACTAACAACAAATTAAAATTGAAATTTGGATACACTTAAGAACAAATTTTTCAACATTGTGACACTTACTCCCATTTATTCCAAATAAGTTTATATTTAGCTTTAAAAAAAGACAACTTTACACCGCAACATTTAAGTCTAATTAACTACGAATTTTATCCCGTAATAATTTTTTGCAGTTTCGTGTCTTTCTCCCCTAAAAATCGGGTTGAATTTATCAGGTTATCTTCGAAAACGCCTTTTCACTTAACCGCAAAAAATAAAAACATGCGTTAAGAAACATGATTATTAAAAATAATTATTAGCGTTGCCTATACTATTAACGTGCTAATGCATGCCTTTTTTTCCCTGGTAGGCTATAAAATTTCGTATTTAAAAGAAAACAAATGCAGTCAACACATTCAACATTCATTAACAACTATTTAGCAAGTATTAAGCTAGTGCAATAACCAGTTGGGCCCCTTAGGTGGTTCAAGGAATATTGTAGGTTAGAAACGGTCGTACATAAATCCCGGCGGTCTTTCTGTTTTGCTGGAGGCGGCCATCTTTGGATCGAGCGTAAAGTTCTTGCCGCATTCGGAATCTTTTTTGGCATCCAGATTTTAAAAGATAATGTAGCAATCAGGTCATAATCTTTGCATGACGTAAAGCTATGAACATTAACAAATTAATATCAACCTTCCAGCATAGTTGATAACGCCTACTTACCTGAAAATAAGCAAAATAAAATCGGCGAGCACCGACTTCTTCAAGTTGAAACAGGCACATCGGCTCGATAGATCGAAGGCGTTGATGTCAACAACGGTAGCACGCGAGCACGAGGCCATTGTTACAACATCGCTAACCATGAGTTTATATACTTATAATCTGGATTGCACACGATTTTCTTGTAAATAGTTAGCGACTGCTATTTTAAGTGTACGAATCTAACATAGTTATTTTGTAATTGCATCATTATTTCTTGTCATTAATATGATGATCGTTGAAGAGAATTTAATTCAGTTTTAAATATATCCTAATGTTTTCATTAAATGCTTGACTTGAACCAGTACCTATTTTTATCAGCATTAATTTCTCAGGTAAAACCGAACCTTTGACAGACCTTTTTCTTCTCCTTCAATCCAACCTAATTGAAGATATTACTTTTTTTAAACCCTATTTTATACTTTTTAAAATATTTCTTGTTGAGATGCGTTTGGGCCCAACAGCCAGCTTATTTGGTCGACCTTAGTCTCTGCATTTATCATTGATCTTTGAGTCGTGACGGACGTGTGCATTAACGAATATCATAATAACTCAAGTCACTATTTTAAATAAAAAATGTCCGTCAACCCTTAAACTCACTGGCTGTTTGACAACCTCAATATAAACGCTGTCTGAATTATTAAAAATGCTACATTTTGGGAAGGATCTTTCCGTACCAATGGTTACCGGGATCTATGTGGAACGGAATTAGATTGTAAGTTTAATTGAAAGGTCTTACAGTTGTCCCTCGCCACGTTTAGGGCTGGGCAACTAATAAGTTAGAGCTTTTGAAAACCATACCGTTTCCTTTTACCGGGATCGACTTCATTATGAGGGTCAAAGTATAATATTGTGTATTTTCTCTTTTTCCATGTCTTTAATTTTGGGTCCTGAGCCTGTTCCACCATTTCAAAAGTACAACACAAGTTTGCAGAAAACAAGTTTAAGAATACTTCAGCATCTTACGGAGCTGCTGCACTTTAGTCTCAGGGATTGGGGCATTCTGTAGTGACTCATCCTGCCTCAGCTCCTACCAACGTCAATATTGGACGACCTGATGCTGGGACTGATGACCCAGCATTTTGATTCCCTTGAGCTGAGCTTGGATGACGATCTTAGGTGTGCCCTGCCTCTATTCTTGAACTCACTCACTGTATTGTTCCACTGTATTGTTATGTATTCTGAAATCACATCAATTGTAAAGCATATGCATTGCCTAGCCAACGTATTGTTAGTTTTAGGTAATCACAATAATAATTAATTCCAAGCCCGATTTGATCCCAGTCCTCCATGACAGTAAGTAATATTTGACAACCTAATTAGAAAACTATAATTATTCCTCCCCAATTTCCCCAGTCCTCCTCACTTAAGTCATCATGTCCTTTTTATTCATTTTTAGTCTTCCATCCCATCAGTAATTATTAATAACTTGTTTGGTAAAATCATGGCAGCCTGAAATGTGGACATTTTACATAGGATCTTACCAAGATCTTGTCAAGATCATACCAAGATCCTGCACAGGATCTTGCAATGTTCTTATGTAGGATCTTGTAAGATCTTGTACCAAGATCCTATTAGGATCCTGTAAGACCTTGTAAGATCTTGTACCAAGATCCTACAAGATCTTGAACATATTCTTACAAGAATCAATAATATACTGTAAGATCTTGGATAGGATCCTGTAAGCTTGTGCTGGAATTGGTAGGATCTTGTAAGAATTTCTTAAGATCTTGCAGGATATTGTAGGATCTTGTCCTGATTTTGTAAGATCTTGTCCAGATCTTGTAGGACCTTGTAGGATTTTGTTCAGATCTTGTAGGATCTTACGCAAGATCTTATAGGATCTTATCCAATATCTCGTAGGATCTTACTGAAGGTCTTGTAGGATCTTACTCAATATCTTGTAATATCTTACTCAAGATCCTGTTGGATCTTGCTGAAGAATATTAATATAACTTTATTGCTGTAGCAAAGTGAGGGAGGGAAAGACCAATAATGGAAACTAATTCCCACATCCAAATAAATTGGCAAAATAACACGAACAACAAGCACAATTGTCAATATTAACAATTGCATACAGTCAGTACCAACATACAAACCGATAAGCAGCTAAAAATTATTAACAAATTAAAACTCGTCGGACTGCATACTTTTAAAGAGAATTTGGAGTAGGCTATATTTTAATAAATTTTAAAGTCTCTTACATTATAAATTAAAACAAAAACAAACATTAGACAAGTTTTAATTTGTTTTATAGCTACTTGTCATTTTATATGTGGCACTATGGATTTATTGGCTTTGTGCTGCTAATTATTATCTTGTTAATTTTCACTTACGCACTGTGTATTTACAAGCTTTTATGATGGAACTGCTAGCATCCGTGATTCTTAAGCAGCTTCCACACTGGACCCCAAACACGGTGTTTGGGGTCAAGGACCCGACTTCTACCCACAGGCAAAACCTGACACCCTTCCTTGCTTACCCCTTTCTACACTAAACTCCGACATCGCATCCTGGTTCAGACTTTAGTTAATTTTTCTCTTGCTGGAACTTTTTTGCACTTTTGCTGTTCCTTTCACCCTCCTGTGTCCCACCCACTTGCTACAATTTTAGCAGTTGTCCTACTAATTAATGCTTAAATATTGCATGCATTAGCCTAATGTAAATCCGATTAGCTAAAGTGGTTAGCGACAGTATTGTACACATGGTATCCTATGGTCCAAATCCTATGGTTCTTGTTGGTGGGTTTTATGTTTCAGTATATCATATATGGTTCTGCTAGCTTTCCTGTGGTCCAAATCTCAAGTTTCTAGTCCTTATCATTCAGTTATCAGGCAAAATTCTACTGTGATGGATATTTTTTTATTTTCATTTTTCAATAAAGTTTTGAAAGGTCATGTGAGCAAATGGTAGGCTATCTCAATTTATGAGAAACTTGTGCTTTGACAGATGCCAGGATTTTGAAGACATCAACAAGCACTGAACCGGACTGGTTTCAGCAAGCCCTTGAAATGCTGCACGCAATGCCATAAATTGCTTGTTTCTAGTTGATACAGTTCTCGAGATATGACAATTTCAGCATTGGGGTATGATAATCAGTCACTATTTGGCAAGTAGCTCTAAAATCTAAGTCGCCTACTGCTTAATTTTCGCCATTTAGAGAGTGACGACCGACATTGGTGAAGGTTGACTGGGATCGTCAGTAGAGAATACTCTGTAGATAAGAGCAAAGGGACCTTGCCTTTGCGGTACCTTTTTGATACAAGCAAAAAACCAGACTAGTTTTAGCAAGCTAAAAAAGCTGGGCTTGTTTGAGGATACACTCTACTGAATGTTAGGCACCCACGTTTAAGCCTATTAATGGCCCTGCCATTAGCCTGATAGGCCTAAATGCGAGTGCCTAACAATCAGCAGAATGGATCAACAAACAACAAACATGAAATAGTTTCCGCTTCTTAGTTTGTGGAAACCAATCCGGTTCAGTGCTTGTCGATTTCTTCAAAACCCTGGCATCTGTCAAAGCACAAGTTTCTCATAAATTGTGATAGCCTACCATTTGTTCACATGGCCTTTCAAAACTTTATTGAAAAATAAAAATAAAAAAATATCCATCACAGTAGCATTTTGCCTGATAACTCTGAATGATAATGACTAGAAACTTGAGATTTGGACCACAGGAAAGCTAGCAGAACCACATTTGATATACTGAAACATAAAACCCACCAACAAGAAGCAAAAATTTGTTGAGTTTGATTAGGCCTCAATTCACCAATCCAATACTGATACGTTATTTGTCAATCATGAAAACCAAGTTATCAGTCGTGTTATTTTTCAATCATGAAAAACCAAAAGAAAGCCGGCTAACAGCTTTCTTAATTTTGACCAATTTCTACCAATAAAGCCATGAACGGCAAATAAACGGTTCGGTATCGTCCTATTTGATAGCATCAGTGTCTGTGCTGCCAAAAGCCCATCATCTTCAAACCCCTCCACCCCCACCGTCGGAATTTTAACGTTTCTCACTAGACCAAAGTAATGTAAGCTAGCCTATAGGCTGCCATAGTTTTTGTATAGCATCCCATGTTTTAAGCTTGATACCTAGGCTACTAAAGTTCCTCAGTGGTACAATCAGCGCGATATGTGTCGCACACAAAAATGTCTTCTCTGCAGACAAATCAAAGCTCTTTCAACAAACCACCATATTAAAATTACGAAATGCAAGCTTTTTAACAAACTTTGTATTAAAAATACGTAAACACATTATTCTGCGAGTGTTCAGAAAATTGAAGCACCAAAATAAAGATGCACAATCTCACAACGAGAAGGAAATCGGACCAAATTTCTGCAAATTTTCGACAGTCTGCATGGAGGATGATGAAAAACGTCTCCCAACTGTCTTCTTCAGGCACTATTTTGAGGTTATACTGCCACTTTGACTCGCATCATTCCGTTTGTTTACATTCAAACCACAGGCGGCCGTGGCCTTCAATATTGGTCAGGCTGTAGCCACGGCCTTCGTTGTTGGTCAAGCTGTTTCCATTTGGTTGCAAAGCTGGTGTGGAGGTCGGCTCTTACAGGGTATTGGATTGCAGGTGTGGAAGGTGCCTCGGTATTCATGAGGTCGTGGTTCTCTCTCCTATCCAGGAACATAAGAGAGAGAACTACGATCTCATGAATATCCAGACCCCTTCCACACCAGCAATCCAATACCTTGTAAAAGCCGACCTCCACACCAGCCTTGCAACTGAGTGGAAACGACCGGACCAAACACGAAGGCCATGACTATGGCCAGACCAACAAGGAAGGCCAAGGCCAGGGCTACCACCTGACCAACATCAAAAGCTATGGCCGCCGCAAAGTTCGAATGTAAACAGACTGATGTGAGTCAAAGCTGTAGTAAAACCTCAAAATAGCACCTGAAATAGCCCGTTGGGAGACTTATTTCATCTCCTCCACACAACTGTTGGAATATGTGGAAATTTAGACAGATTTTCTTATTCTTGTGAGATTATGCATCTTATTTTGGTGCTTCGACTTTGTATTTAGGTGGAAGGTTGTCTAGCTGTAGTTATCGAATTTGCCTGTAATAACGAGTAACTTTTCTCGAGTAAAATTTCCGTTTATCACGTTATGTCTTTGCTACACTTTTAGTTCCCAACGTGTTTCGTGGCAGAGATTGGGCCATTTCTCTCCTATCGCTCCGGCCTCTTGCTGTCAATAGAGCATGCGATGAGTGCTTCTCTACTGGATGCCTGCTGCTACCACGTGACGCCATCATAAGCAACAATGTTGTAGTTTACTCGGAGAAAGTAGTGTTTTTGCAGTGCGGCGAGAAACACTTTTTAAGTAATTTGAAAAATTTGAAACTCGCTACTATAAATCAGTTAGTAGCAGAAACGTTTTGGATCTTTTTAAGACTCCATAGCCAAAACGAGGAAAGATTGCAATCAGGCAACTGATATGAGATCTTAGAGGCAACTGATATGAGAACTTTGTGTATTAAAATGGGCCCCCTATGGTGTATAAGTCAACAAGAAAGTTGTGCAGTACATATTTACCAAATTTTGAAAAAAATCAAATAAGTGTTAGTTTGCTCCGGTTAGTGTTTTTTTTTACTTTTTTTTATAACTTTTAGCCTATTTAAAATATTGCAAAATTTGTACCTGCCCTTGTATCTATGGATGGTGTTATATTACATACATTTTTTTAGCCATGGTCATAGCCTACGTGGTAAACAAAATGAATAAAACTGGTGTAGAATTGTGTAACATGCTTTGGCATCATCATTCATTACTTAGTACTGTAGGTCTAAAGGCATCAAAAGCAACACAACGTTGCAAGTCAAAACATCAAAATAAAAAGTGGAAAAATCAAAAGTGGGCTAAGCCTATTAAAAAATGAACTTTTGCTTTAAGTACAGCAAAATAAAATCGCTAGTCCAAGCTGAGCAAACGTAGCCCATGTCTTACCACAAAGGATATAACCAAAGTTACAAATTTTGCAATATTTTAACTAGGCTAAAAGTTATAAAAATTATTCTTGAAATGGTAGGCTAAGTAAATAAACCACTAACCGTAGCAAATTACCACCCACTTGATTTTTGCTAAATTTGGTAATATGTACTGCAAAACTTAACAAATTTCCAAAAAAGTACAAAATCGACTGCGAATTGGCTTTGTTCGAACTTGAAACCACAAAGGATAGCCCAATTAATTAAAAAAAAAAGCCAGAATAATTGACAACTAGGCTTAATCACTGGAACGAAATTCCGGAATCAGTCACCACAAACACAATGTTAAGGTTTGAGTGCTGCACCAATTGAGGTTTGTGCGAATGAAATGCACCGACTAAGGAAAAAAAAGTCAACGCTGTTGTTTCCAGCTTATCTAAAATGAGCAGTTGATTAGCAACTGCGTACTTGGTGCGTATTTGTGTTAAAATTTTTGGCGGCAATCACCATGCTGTGTACTTCTATTGCACAGTTCCTGTTGATAAATATACACAGGCGATCGTCTTCTTCAGGCTCCCTGAAGAAAAAGACTGCCTGTACACTTTTCTCTCCAGGAACTGCTGATCATCGAAAATTTGCAAGGATGTGTAGTTAGCCTATATCTTAATTTGTGAAAATAGGCAAAAAAAAATTTGATTTTTTCAATGTTGTAATGAGTTTTCGAAGTAAACAGAGTGATGTTTTCAAACTGTACATTGAGCCGAACCACTTTGAATTTGTGAAATCATATGTTGGAAAAATTATGCTAGTACATATTCAAACATTGGCAAACTTCGAGTTTGGCATATCTTCAATGAATAAATATGCAAAAGTCACTCGCTTTGTCTGGTTCAGGCTATTAATGTCAATAGTTCTTGAGTTTTTACCTCATTGTTGTTCCTAGAAGTAAAAATGTCAACTCTCTCAACTGTTATTGATGTACGTCGGCGAATTTTCAATCCAATTCGTGGATCTTCTTCAGGCCAAAAAATATATTTACATGACATCTGGAACACACACCTGAACTACATCTGAACTTCTTTGACTCTGCAGTGTTCGTTTGATTTTTGAAGTTTTATTGCCCTGGTTGTGATTGGGCCACTTTTGGTGCTTCGTACTGCTAAGGTTTTGTGGGTGATGGGAAGGAGGGCTTTGATTCGGCTAAAGGCACCTTTAGTTAGGTTGCATGGTGGTGGATTTTGGGTGGCTATTGCGAGTGATTCGAGGGCGAGCCTTGGAATCAATTTGTTTTCGAAAAATAAAATTTTGGTGTTATCAAAATCGGGGTCATGTCCGGTGTCGACGTGGTGTACTGCCAGACCAACATGTAAATCAAACTGTTGAACAACGGCTTTGTGTTCAGAATTTCTTATTTTAACTAAGTGGTTAGTGTGCCGAATGTATGAAATAGGGCATTTGGCCCAATCACAACAGGGGCAACAAAGCAATAAAACTTCAGAAATCAAACAAACACTGCAGAGTCGAAGAAACTCAGATGCAGTCCAAGTGTGTGTTCCAGATGTCGTGCAAATAGTGTAAATATATTTTTTGGCCTGGAGAAGATCCACGATTTGGATGGAAAATTCGTCTACGTACATCAATAACAGTTGAGTGAGTTGACATTTTTACCTCTAAACATGAAACCTCAACGTAAAATTCCTATTTTTAATTTAATCGTTGTTCCTAGAATGATTATTTGCATCCAATTTGAGTTCACCCCATCGAGCCTCCAATGTCGACGCTCGGAGGCTCGACGCTGTGAATTCAAATTTGGGTAATAATCAGACTAGCAACAATAACAAGGAAATAAAATTCAAGAACAAGGCCATTTACATTAATAATAATAAGCAATTTTGCCAGCCATTGAAAAAGGCCAACATGGAGACGGAAGGGAAGACCTCTAACACCGCCCCTTGAGAATTTACACCGAACACTGAATCCCCCCCCCCCCCCCCGACGGGGAAAACAAAAGGAATTAATATGCACGGCGGAGGTAGCTGGTGAGAGCACATTTCGGTAACGCCCTACGGAATGCTGCAAGTGAAGGAGCAGAGACCACGTCCTCCGGCAGCGAATTCCAACACTTGACCACACGCAGGGCGAAGAAATGTTTCCGACATTCAAGTCTGGATCCGAGTACTCGTAATTTAAGAGAGTGGCCACGCGTCGAGGAAGGGCCAACCAGCTCAAAGAAGGGTAGGTCCAAAGCAAGAAGGTGGTGAAGTATCTGGTAAGTAAGCCTGAGGTCGGCACGAAGACGACGTAACTCCAGAGGTTCCAAACCGGAAAGTCGTAACCACTCGCCGAAGGGTAAGCAATGTAGCTCAGGTATAGTGCGAGTAAAATGGTGTTGCACAGACTCAATATGATCAATGTCGTGAAGAAGATAAAGTGACCATACCGGGCTGGCATATTCGAGAATGGTCTGACATAGGTCTTAAAAACCCAGACACGTGTGGAAAGGTTAGATTTAGTAAAACAACGGTTCACAA
>JAHWFP010197109.1:10902-33260 GCA_023313725.1 Lithobius niger
GGCTTTAAAAGCAACCACATGTTTTTTTTTTTTTGAATGGCCCCGTAGAAGCCCTCCTCCTAAAGACCTAAAGAACTCGTTTGAGATTTGTCAGAGCTGATCTTAACCTGGTTTGTACATGTAACCCCATTTTTCTGATACCGAAAAAACAGTTGGAAAATCGTTTGATCTTCAATTTGAAATACTTATAACAGATTCGTTAGCAATGCACTTTTCAAGATGGAAACTCTAAATTCCATTCGTAATTAGGATCCAGACCGGGGAATATATGCTGTCCATCGACCTAGAGGACGGGTGTATCCCTATCCTACCTCTCTTCGCTTCGGAACTGCAATTACACCGAAGATCTTAATACAGACCCACTAACAGCAAGTCTCCTGTAAAAAAAAAGAAGGAACGTCTTTACTAACTCTTAAGATTCCCTGGTGCGACTGAAGTAATGCGTCGTTGGTTGGTCACCTACAGCACAGTTGCCAACAGCTTTTCTCCATCACCCGAAACTGGCCAAATCTCTGCCAAGCAAGCTTGCCCCCCCTCCAACACCAAGTCTCCTAGAGGGGTCACAAACCGATTCTTGCGTCTTTTCATTCTTGAGGCATCAGAACACGTCTTTTTAGTCGACTGGCTTTTATGGAACAAAGACTCCAAGAAGCCCCATGCAGGGTCTTGGTTTCCAGTGATCCTTCCTGCACCGATACAGGATCACTGGAAACAAAGACCCTGTCCGTATTAAGATGGGATTTGGAGGTCCCAAGATTTCCCGATGCCTGATGCCCTGTGGTGGTGCGTTCCAAATACACTTGCGTTAGGAGTCCCCATCACAGAGGAGAAATCATCAGATTCTCATCATGGATGCATAAACCACTGGATGGAGAACCCTACCAAACGCCGCGACTGCTGCTGGATTGTGGACTCGAAGAGGAACGCGAACTCTACATTAATGCCCTGGAGATGCGAGCGATTTAATTGCCATGCATCATTTCGAAAACATCCTTAAGGAAAAGACGATTCAACTTCTAAAAATATGCTAAAACCTCCTTAAAATGTGTATAAGTAATCCGTTTTCCTTTTTCTAGTTGCTATTAAAATATCCATTGCCTATTTTTAGCATTCTCCTTCTCATAATGCTGAATTTCAATTAGAGAACAATCATATTTCGTACCGACTCGCTACACTCTGCGCAGCCTCCATCATATAAAAGCCTGAGCGGATCGAAATGTCTCATCTTTTCTTCTCTAACCGCTGACCTAACAAGTTGTGCTGTTCAAGACCTCCTTGATTACCATGCCGCGTGCTAAAGGTGCGCCTCGGGAACCGCTGGTTCCCTTCGTTCCTTCTTCACCTGCACCTGCTCTCGATTCCCTCGATCCGGGGGATAGTGTTGTTCTCTTGGACTCCAATGAGAGTTCGATCCGTTCCACCGTTCCTTCTCACGCCTCTGCAGCCACGATCCTCGCTATCCCTCCTAGCGACACCGCTGCTACATCGCCGATCGCGTGCTGCCAACCGCCGCGGGACCCTGGATTCGGAACTTCAAACGCAAGTCTTCATCCGATCCGCCTGTGCCTTCCTCCTACACGCGTTCCTGGGTTGCATCCACCGCTGAACGACTCGGCTTGCGGACCCTCTTCCTGGCCTTTCCCGCCACCCTGATCCTTCTCCAGTCATACTTCCACTGATCCCTGCCCTTCAACCAGGACCCCCGCAAGTTGCGTGCCATTCCCCATCCAACAATTAGGATCGATCCTCATACCGGTCATATCAATCCCAAGAATCCCCCAATCCCGGTCCTGGCTTCCCGGGGGAGCCCGATCCTGCTGACATTCCTCTTCCGGATTTACTAAAGACTTTGGAATCGACTTGTTCCAGACTCCTTTTTATACAAGCCTTCACCCGATTCCGGCCCCTCCTGCAAGAATCGTGGCCTCTCCACAGGCCTAGGACTTGGCCTACGGGATCAGCCATCTCACCAGCCGCCGCTCCTTGGCCAGTCAACAACGTTGCTCACTATGCTACTGCAGACCGGTGGTTTACTTCTGGGGAACGGTTCCCCCCTCGAATTAGACGTCGAAACCCCACCTCCTAAACCTGGAAAGCAGGCATCGTTCTTTCGCCCATCTGGAGAGGGCATCACGAACCCTCGCAACTTCGACACCTACCCCTAACCCGAATTCCTCACGGCAGAAACCAAAATGGACTTCGGTTCTGCCTTATTCCTTCCGCGACGAGCGGCAGTTCTGGTGTTTGTGCTCCGTGACAACGATCGACTTCTTCGCTTGGGTATCCAGCCCCTTCTTATATACTGCCGCTAATGCCTTATGCTAACTCCTCAACATGGATCTGACTCCAGCTGATACCAAACAACTTGCATTCCTCTTCAATCAAGTTTTTCGCAAGGCATGTTTCGCGACCTATCACTCTATGAACTGGTTTAATAGAGCCTTGTTAAATTCCACGATCCTCCTTCGAGAAATCTCCCTCAACACTTCACCGAGCCTTCATGATTCTACCTTTCCACGCTCCGCAATCTTTGGATCCATGAGTCTGATACTCTCTTCCGGGGTTTGATCCCTAAGCTTGCACCTCACTTCGACGTTTCCCGCAAGCCTCGACTATTCCGTTCGTGCCATGGGCTCCTTCCCTGATCCTCTAGGGAATTCGCAAGCCGAAATCCGCAAGAACAATCCTCCCGGATCGTAACCCAGCGACACACCCTACTACGCTGCCAACACCCGCTTCGCCCTTTCGTCCGGCAGGCCAGGGGCGGGGTCTACGCCGATCCCCTAGTAGGGCGACCTCCACAGACAAGCGCCGACGATACGCCTCTCCTGCACCTCGGAACCGGAACCGTTTCAAATATTGACATTCCGCCCTTCCCACAACCAGAGGGAGGCCGACTGCAGTTTTTTGTACACAATTGGGAAGCAGTTACTTCTGATCCAGCAATCCTTTCCATTGTGGCCAACGGTTTTCTACCCAAGTTTCGTCATTGCCCACCGATAGGTCCTCGGCCATGGGATCTCGAATCCCCTCCATCGGCCAATCTTTCCTTCGACATTTGTTACCCTTCTTTCCAAACAAGCTGTCCGGATCGTTCCACCCCCAGTCTCGTCAGGCTTCTACAGCATCTTCCTGTGCCCCAAGAAAACGGGAGGGCTCATGCCTCATTTTCAATCTCCGTCCCCTCAATCAGTACATCGACAATCCCCATTTCCAGATGGAGACAACAGAATCTATCCGAACCTCATTAAGACTCAACGACTGGACGATTTCTCTCGACCTTGCTGACGCTTATTTTCACGTTCCCCTTCATGCTTCCGTACGACACCTGTTCCGTTTTCTGCACAACGGAGCAGTCTACGGGTTTTTATGCTTTCCGTTCGGCCTAAATGCGGCTCCTCGTGTCTTCACCCTCGTTCTCCACCCTATCCTCGTCTACCTGCATCAGCGTGAGATTCGTATTCAGGCCTTCCTCGACGACTGGTTGCTACCAGAACAAGATCGTTCCACCCTGCTCTCCAACCTCCACATCGTCTTGTCTTTTAACATCCCTGGGATGGGGACTCAATCTCCCAAAATCACGCCTGCTACCCAGTCAAATCTTCACCTTCCTGGGGGTATCCTTCAACCTTCGCCAAGGATAGATCATGCCATCCCCGGATCGAGTCTCTATCTTCCTCTCAAACGCTCGATCCTTCCTCCGCCTGTAGGGATCGACCGATACCGATATTTTCCCCTCACTCCGATCCGATACAGATATACCGATAACTGTTTATAAAAAAAAAAGTCAACTGGTAAAGTCAAACTCATTTGTACCTCTGACCATAAAAAACCCAGTCCACACTGCAGAAAGGCCTAATTGCAAAAAGCCGACAGTACGCACGCGTTAAATTCACAGAGACGCTGTTCAGATGATGTCATGCGATGCGAGCGGTGCTATACAGGAAAGGCAGAATAGCCAGTGTGCACGGAGGATGGTAGTATCTGCAAAATATCTGTAAATAAACACTGATACAGATCCGATGCACGAAAAATACCGATAATATCTATCCCTGTCTGCCTGCCCCGTTATTCTCTTTGCGATCTGGACTCCCTCATCTGTTCCATCGATTCATTTGCCAAGCTCGTTCCTTACGGTCGTTGGCTGGCCCGTCCTTTCCACTACTTCTGATCCGACGAGTGGGGAGATCCTGCTGTCGGTCTCACACTACTCCCTCTATCCCTCAATCAGTGCTTCCCATTCTCAACCCTCGCCTGGTGGATGGATGTCCCTCACCTGACGGACACCTTTCCTCTTCACAAACCCACCCCGGACCTCTACCTATTCACCGATGCGTCTAGCCAGGGCTGGGGCACGCACATCGACAGCATGACAGCATCAGGGACCCGGAGTCAACCTTAACCGATCATATCAGTATTCTCGAACTTCGAGCCGTGCTTCATGGTCTTCATCAATTCCAACATCTCTTATCCGGGAAAGTCGTTCAAGTTCACATAGACAGTACTACCGCTGTGGCTTAACTGCGTCGGGGAGGTGGGACTCAATCTCGATCCCTTCACGAACTAACAACCCAGATCTTTTGCCTCTGCATATCACTTCAGACTTGCCTTCTTCCCCTACATATTCTAGGGAATCACAATGTGTTAGCCGACGATCTCCGCCGACCGGGGAATGGACTCCACACTCTGCAACACCTTATTCAAACTCTGGGATCGTTCCATGCTATACCTGTTCGCCACCAGGTGGAATGCCAGACTTCCTCTATTCTTCAGCCCGATACCCGATCCTTGAGCTTGGGCAACCGAAGCCCTATCACTAGATTGGAACCACCTCTATGCATACCTGTTTCCGCCTCCGAAGTTGCTGCCTCTCGTCTTAGGAAATATTGCCTCTGCTTCCGGCCGCTTCCTTCTTGTAGCTCCCGATTGGCCTGCAGCAGCCTGGTTGCCTGCACTCCTCGATCTCATCGATTGTCCCCGGTCCCTTCTCACGTTGCCCAACCAACTAACTCAACACAACGGTACACTTGTACACCGTCGGCCGCAGTCCCTGTGGCTACACTGGTGGCTACTCTCATCCGATTCCTCGATGAGACAGAAGTTTCTTCGGTCCAGGCCTTACGCATCGCCTCTAGAGCAGTCCGAGCATCCACCTCTAAAATCCACGACAGTCATTGGCGCCGATGGTTTAATTGGTGTTCTACACAACAGGTTAATCCGATCGGTCCCTCTGTTCCCGAATTTCTTCGATTTTTAGACTTCCTCTTTGAAGATGGCTTACGCGGTTCTACGATCCTCATTTACTGATCCGCCCTAAATGCCATCTTAAAGTCAGCCGGTTGTTTTCATCTGTTCGACGATTTTCGCATTACATCCATGATTCATTCCTTCATGATCGATCGCTCCCGCGTACGCAAGACTTTCTCGGATTGGGATCTCTCTATCGTTCTTAACGCATTGATGAACGCTCCCTACGAACCTCTCTCGGCGTGTTCAGTCATTTTACCCGTAAAACTGTTCCTCATTGCCATGGCAGCCTGTCTCCGTTATAGCGAACTACATGCCCTTTTCGCCACAGCAGCTTTCCGTCGAGCAAAGACACAGAAACCCTCGGAACGTTCCCAGCCCTTCACGATCCCGGCATTCTCCAATATTCTCGGCGATGATCATGAGCGAGCCCTTTGCCCGGTTCGATCCATGTGTTTCTACTTCCAAGGCGTCCAAAGCTGTTCGACGAAACCGTACACAAGTATTCCTTCCTTTCACGGACAGGGCCGGCGAAGCTTCCCCTAGAATGATTGCTATATATATCAAAACTGTTATCGTCCAGGCCTACAACGCCCTCGACATCAACTGCGCGGATCAGGGGATCCGTGTGGTAGCTCATGAACTTCGCGCCACATCAACCTCGTGGACTCTCCACAGCAACATACCCGTCTCTGAAATCATGGAAGCTGCTTCTCGGCGTTATCCGTCTGTCTTCTCCCACTACTTGCGTGATATGTCACATCACGCTGACAAATTATACCGTGTGGGGCCTTTCATTGACGCTCGCCGCATGGTGTAACCCCCCTGCTCTGTCAATTTCTCTTATAGTGGTCCGACCGCTACCCCGGGAGGCCTGGTCAAGATGGCACCCGCCGCCTTTGACGAGGTCTGTGGAATGCTAAAAAATAGGTAATGTGAATTTCACAGCAACTAGAAACTCCAAAATACCAGTATTACCTGGTTGATTTTGGTTTCTACTTGCCGTGAAAAAATCCATTACCCAATTTTGAGCATTTTCCTTCTCTAATGCTGTTTTAACTAGAGATAAAGCAAGTTCTTCCGGTCCGCTAGGAGCCTCCATCGTATATATAGTCAAGGCGGAGCGACAGAGAGCTCACCTTTTCTTCTCTAGCGACCACGCTGTTCACTTCGGAAAGGATCCGCTTCGATGCCGCGAGCAAAGGGGACGCCAAGGGAATCCCCCCTTCCTCGCTCATCCGCTTTTCCTGTTCCTCTGTCCTTCGAGCACGCTGAGGTGCTCGAAATTACTGCTGGACAGGATGTGTTGGAGCCTCCGCTTCCCAACCCACTGCTGTCGGATTGCTTTCCTCCGCAGTGCACTACCGCCTCCAAGTCTCCGATCCCGTGCGGTCAACCGGCACCGGACCTCCGGTCCCTATCCTCCGAACTCTATCGCACTAAGGAGCGTTACGCGCGGTGGAAGTTTAAAGTTAAGGCACGGAAAGCGGCGGCCAAACTTGCCACGTCCGCCTCCGCCCTACCACTGGATATTTCCTCCCGGTCCTCTAATACCTCCTGGCGGACCAATGAGTCGCTTACGCCTTCGCAGATCCATTCCCTTATGGATTCATCCTTGCGTACCTTCAAACGGAAGGACCCGGACTACACATCCGCTTGGTTGGCTTCCCTCCCCAAGCGTCGTTGCTCTCTAACGTCCGCTGGTCCGTCCTCCGCCGATCCGCGGCCTTGACCGCCACCACCGCCGTCTCCACCACCGTCGTTACCAACCCAAGACAATCAGTATCCATACTATTCGCCGGACCCTTCAGACTGTGGCTTACCTGAGCCTCCGTTCCGTAACGATCCTGACCCCTCCGAAATTCTGCTTCCGGAATTAATGAGGACAGTGGAAGAAATCTTCCCAGACTGCTTCCTGTACAAGCTCTCCGTATCCGCGGCCGATCCTGTCAAGAACAGGAGTCTGGCCACAGGTTACGGCTTCGGTCTCCGGGACCAATGCCTATTCAGGGGTCTTATTCCAAAGGTCCAAAGGTCTTATTCCATCTGGATATATCACGAAAGCCTCGTTTCGTCAAGTCAAAAGGGTCTAGGCGTCCTCCGTCGAACCAACCAAGGACAGACACACCTCTGGAATCATCACTTAGTGTCAAACCTAATGACCATCCACCTCCTCCGGCTCCCCGAGCAGCATCGTCCTTTCCATACAGGACCCAGGGTCGCGGACGAGGACGATCCCTGGGACGATCATCCTCTGACTCAGGACGACACTCCAAGCAAAGAAGCCACAAATCATATTGACATTCCGCCTCCCCCACAAGCCATAGGGGGACGACTCCGTTTTTGTGCCAAAGCCTGGCATGCCCTGATCGCCGATTCTGTGCTTCCTTCAATTGTTACCGACGGCTTCAAACCGAAGTTTCTTGTCCCTCCTCCGGTAGGCAATCCTCCGTGGGATCGACAATCTCGTCCCTCGCGTCCCTTAAGTTTGGAAATACTATCCCTCGTCCACAAGAACGCGATCCGTGTTGTTCCTCCTCCGTTCTCGACGGGATTTTACAGCGATATATTCCTATGTGACAAAAAGAATTGCGGAACTCTGCTCATCTTCAATCTCAAGCCTCTCAATCGATTTATCGACAATCCACACTTTCAAATGGAAACCGTGGCCTCTATTCGCGAATCCCTCCAAGTGGGCGATTGGACCGTCTCACTGGATCTCGCCGATGCCTACCTACACATCCCCCTACATGCTGCTGTCCGCCACCTATTCCGTTTCATTCTCGACAACACCGTCTACGAGTATCTTTGTCTGCCGTTCGGACTCAATGCAGCTCCAAGGATCTTTACCTACGTCCTCTGACCGGTTCTAGCATGTCTCCACCAACAAGGGATCCGCATACACGCCTTTCTCGACAACTGTCTCCTCCCTCACCGGACCTCTCAGGGGTTGCTGGCGCACCTAGACACCACCATGTCACTTTTTCATCAGTATCAATATCCCAAAATCCCGGCTCTCACCGGCTCAATGCTTCATCTTCCTAGGAGTATCCTGCGACTTCCTTCAAGGGATGGTTGCACCATCGCCAGATCGGATCGAGGCCCACCTACTAACTTCTCGACAATTTCTACACCGACCAAGCCACACCTTCCAGGATCTTGCCTCCACTATAGGGACAATAGATTCCTTCGCAGACCTGGTCCCCTATGGCAGGTGGATAGCTCGTCCCCTCCACCACTACCGTCTGGCTCAGTGGGGGGGGGGGGTCTCCAGCCTTGCCCTCAAGATGCCTCCTCGAACCCGGGACCCATCCTTCCCGATGACGACCTTCCTTTGGTGGATGGATGTCATGAACTTAACTGCGTCCGTTCCCCTACACGAGCCCTCCCCCGATGTCCATCTATTCACAGATGCCTCACGTGTGGGATGGGGGGCGCACGTCGACAACCTCAAAGCCTCCGGTCTGTGGCCTGCGGATACCACCGAGCATATCAACCATCTGGAACTTCGTGTGGTGCTTCTCGGCCTTCACCGGTTTCAAGAGTTCCTATCCTCCAACATAGTCCAGATACATATCGACAACACAACGGCGGTAACTTACCTGCGCAAGGGCGGTGGGACTCGCTCTCGATACCTCCACCACATCACATCCGAGATCTTTCGGTTCTGCATCGCCACCCGCATTCGGTTACTGCCGCTTCACATTCTGGGACCCTTGAATGTCATAGCCGACTCCCTCTCTCGCAAGAAACCTCCGATCAGTGAATGGGCGCTGCACCCATCCGTGTGCCGTGCCCTCTTTCAATTGTGGCATCAACCAACGGTAGACCTGTTTGCCACAAGGTTCAACAACAAGCTATCTCTGTTTGTCAGCCCACTACCGACGCCCTCACTCTGGACTGGAACCATCTTCATGCTTATGCCTTCCCTCCGCCTCGCCCCTTACCGTTAGTCCTCCGCAAAATCGCAAATTGCTCAGGTCAGTTTCTTCTGATTGCACCGAACTGGCAGTCCGCAGCCTGGTTTCCCCTCCTCCTGTCCCTCCTCATAGACTCCGCGCGCCAAATACCAGCGCGACAGGACCTCCTCTCCCAGGACCAGGGACGATTCTGCCATACGAACCTATCCTCGCTATAGCTTCACGGGTGGTACTATCATCATACTGCTCTGCTGAACAGGCGTTCTTAAAGACGAGGCCTCTCTCACTGCCTCCAGAGCCGTGTGGTCCTCCACTATGAAAGTTTATGACAGCCACCGGAAACGGTGGTTTCATTGGTGTGTCTCACAACAGGTCAATCCAATCGCTCCGCCTATGAGCGACCTCCTCTGCTTCCTAAACTCCTTGTTTAAGGAAGGATTGCGGGGCTCCACCATACTAGTCTACAAATCAGCATTAACTGCTGTCTTCAAGGCTGCCGGGAATACTACCCTCCTCACGGATTATAAGATCTCTTCACTAATCCACTCGTTCCAGTTGGATCGTCCGCGGGTGCCCAAGAGATTTCTGGACTGGGACCTATCCATCGTCCTTACAGCTTTAATGGCTCCTCCATACAAACCTTTAGGCTCTGCACGCCTCAGCCACCTCACCAGGAAAACTGTTTTCTGGTGGCCCTAGCCGCTTGTCTTTGCTGTAGCGAATTACAGGCCCTATCCGCAAGGGAACGTGACTACATTTTCCTGCCGGACTTTCGCGGTGTCACTCTCACCCCTGCCTATTCTTTCAGAGCAAAAACCCAGAAACCCACTGAGCGGGGGCATCCGTACATAATACCGCCTCTATCCAGCATCTATCAAGAACGGACTTTGTGTCCTGTACGAGCCATCCGCTCCTACCTGAAAGCATCCCTTCCCATCAGACGGGACCGCAATCAACTTTTTGTCCCGTTCAACAGTAGAACTGGCCTCACTTCTGTGCGGATGATTGCTTCGTGGATTAAAACCGTCGTCCTGCAGGCTTATGAGGCCATGGACGTCAATTGCATCGCAGAAGACATTAGAGTCACAGCACATGAGCTCCGTGCCATTTCTACATCTGGGCCCATTTCAGCAATATTTCCATCACAGACATTATCGAATCCGCCTCCTGGCGCCACCCTACCGTCTTCACATCCCATTATCTCCGGTATATGTCTTATCCTATGCCGACGGTTTGTACCGCGTTGTGCCACTTGTCGCAGCCAGAGTACTCTGACCCTTGGACACGCTGTAATCCACTTTGTGTTACAGGGGCCGGCCGCTAGCTAAGGGAACTCCGGTCAAATGGCGCCCGCCGCCTTGACGAAGTCTATGGGAATGCTAAAAATTGGGTAATGGATTTTTTCATGGCAAGTAGAAACATCAAAATTCCAGTGTTACCTGGTTAATTTTTGTTTCTATTGCCTATTGAAAAAATACGTTACCCGGCTTCCCGCCCTCCTCCCCTCTCGTTGCCATTTGGGCAAGATAGTGGTGTTGGAAAGGTGAGCTCTGTCGCTCCGCCTCGACTATATATACGATGGAGGCTGCGCAGTAGCTAGCGGACCGGAAGAACTTGTTTTATCTCTAGTTGAAACAGCATTAGAGAAGGAGAATGCTAAAAATTGGGTAAAGTGTTTTTTCAATAGGCAATAGAAACAAAAATTAACCAGGTAACACTGGAATTTTTCTGTTTTTATTGCTTTTATGAAAATATACGTTACCTTTTTCCCACCCTCCTCCCCTCTTGTCGCCATCTGAGCACAATTGAGGACGAAAAGATGAGACAGTTTGATCTGATCAGGCTTTTATATGATGGAGGCTGCTACAAACATGTACAGAGGGTATCGAGTCGGAGCGAAATCTCTGTTGTCTAATTGAAACGGCATTATTAGAAGGAGAATGCTAAAAATAGATAATATATATTTTCATAAAAGCAATAGAAACCAAAATCAACCAGGTAACACTGGTATTTTGGTATAACGCGAAATTCCTCATCCCTTCAAGGTTGATCTTGAAATTTGTTAGAGGTATAAAAAGTGTGTTAACTAAACAAAAACTGCTTGTGCTTTTAAAGGTTTGGGTTCTACTGTATTTACAAATGTAATTAATATTTTTCTCCTATTAGGATTTGTGCCAAGTAAGTTTGCTCCGAAGAATTATCATACTTTACCAAGGTTGCTGTCGGGGGGATTAGATGGCTCTCACCTTGGGGATGGTGATCCCAACAATGCAACAAGGTTCAGCCGACGGCTTCGAGGTATGGATGTACCTCTAAGCTTACCGTCTGCAAGTGGTGAAGCTAAGCAGAATCCTTGTGAGTAAAACAAAAAAATTGGTTCCTAACTGTTAACCTGTCGATCTGTTGCTGCTATTCATACCAAACAGTTAATGTGTTCAACCGACATATTAACAACTGGGTGAGTTGAGTATGCTAATTTTGTTCGTTTACATTTTTTCCCCTAGCGACACATATTTCCCCGAAGAGTGTGGTCAGCCATGTTATAGTGCGTCGAAAGCGTGGGTTGTGGTTTGGCTCTTGCCGTAAACGTATAATACGTAAAATTATCCCGGACACACCAGAGACAAGTGACAAGAGCTTTTCACCTCGGAACGAACGTGAAATACACTCTACATCTACAGACCGTTTGGAGGGCACTCGTGTGCCCGATAGAAATGCACCACTGAGCCTGGAAGTAGATGTGCATCATTGTGCAGAAACGCGTTCTTGTGAAAAAGGAATTGCATCCAGTATTGACTCTGGTAATGAAGGTCGGCGATGTGGCTCAGCAGGCAGTTTTCCTCATGATCCAAAAGACCGAGCCTCTGCAACGTTACTTCTTAATGGTGAAGTGTCCAGTGATGCTAGGTTAAGTTGTACTGAGTCAACAGGTCGTGATGATATTGAGTTAAGAAATCGAGATCATTATGCCAAGGAGAAATATGTCTCAGAAGATAAGAGGTCATCTGAATGTTGGGTAAGTATAGCAACTCTTGACTTTGTGTCAGTAAATAGTTCAATAATTACTACTTTTAGGCTGCAAACAAAAATGGTTCTCAGGCCCTTGCTAGTGACTCTGTTTTACCCAGATAAGATCAAAGTGACCCATAAAAGTTTACTCGGGAGAAATTTGTAACAAAGGTGAGTGAGGGAACGGAAGTCAAACCTTAAGAGTAACTTCTGTTACTGTAAGGTTTAACCTCAATTCTGTGTTAGAACAAAAATTTTGATGCTTAATATCTCTGTGCCATATTTTAGTATTTTGAAATCAACAGTCTGAGCTTAGGTCCTATAGGACTTACTAAACAGTTATACCAAAATTTATTAATTTTCGTCGGATCACATCATAACTATCCACCTGAGCGGGAATCGCTAAACTCACGCTTGTGTTATTGTGCGACATTTTTATACATTGTTCTATACAAACCAAACTGTTTGCTCTATAAATTGATCGTTGCTCATTTTATAGATATGCCTGTCCAGATTACGCTTTTCTAAAAACCATGCAAAATTGGTGAAGTAGTTCCTGGGTTACGAAGCTCCACGTGACCAGATCCTTTGTTTTATATCGTTTTAAACATTGTCGATAGCAGGGGTGTGCGATACCAGGTTTTTCAATTCGATACCAATACCGATACTTTATTAATCTGAGTATCGTTATCGCGATACCTTTTCGATACCGATACTTTCTCGATACTGATACTTTTTCGAAACCGATACTTTTTTCGATACTGATACCTTTTTAAAGAAAGTAGTGGGAATAAACAAATTCAAATGAGTTCATCTGTAGCTTCCTTTATTCCTTCATTACAATTAGCTTTCACAGAAATATTTTAGATGACAACAATGTTGAGCTGAACTTCTTTGAATTGTTACGTTAGAAAATGAACCTTAAAAGTTGTATAAAGGCATAATAGTATTAATGAAAAAAAACTACTAATTTTAATTAGAGTATCCTACAGACAACTCGGCCTAGGCTACATGGAATTTATACATCTTTATACATTTGACATTACAAATAACGCAATACAGAAAAAAATTATATATTATAAGGCCGGGAAAAAAAAATTGTTCGGTTCTTTGGGCGCGGGCGGGTCCCCAAAAATCAGGCGGGTCAATCGCTTTTCATTTCATTCGTCTTACGCCGTTACCGGTCCCGTGGAGTGAGGCACTAACGAAATATTTATTCTTGCGAAAATTATTGGACACAATTATTTCAAACTTATTACACGCACGCAACATAATCATTAAAGTGCACAGAAAAATCGGACAAATGGCTTTAATTTCGGAGAACTGTTGGTTTTTTCTTTTAAATTACGGGTGGTAATGAAAATCGAAAATTTCCGTGTTTACAAAATGCGTCCGAAAGTCGGCGTTAGTTAGGCGAAAAATCGTTGTTCCCACCTGATAAGCAATAGTGTGAAGGTGTATAGGATCCTTTTCCATTTTAGTTTTGCATCTTGGCTGCTGATTTAATTTTTTAATGCTGTAAAACATCATCTTTCTTGTGATTTGCAATGACGAACTAAAACACAAGTGCTCGTTAAGCGCTCACGTGAAATCCGAAGCGATCGACGGCGGCCATGTTGATATCGTGATGAGAGCACGCAAAATCGGTCACGTGGTGCCATCCAGCCAATAACGGAACGCGATTTTCATATGCTTTGGAAAGTTAGCGTGAAACGGCCAGAAACGACCTACTACAATTCGCCTGATTGGCCACTGCCAAATGGCCACCGAGAAAATATGTTGAGAGGCCTAGATTGAGTGGAATTCCAGCTTTCCAACTAATACAAGAGGGCAGAGCCTAGTTAAATGATTCGACCGCTACCGCTGATCAAAAATGACCAATTTTCTGCTTTTTAACTTAGGAAAAAAGAATGAGAAAGAAATTTTTGTAGTTTTTACTGAGTTTACACTCAACTAAAGTGCTTTTAATAAAATTGTAGACATTGGTAACTACGTTTTTTTTTACAGTAATCGATGCACAACATGTCAGGAATTTCAGCGTTTTGGTGGAAAATTGCGTTTTTCGACCCCCAGTTTACCTTCAAACTTCGACGTATATATATATACGTTGTTACTGTGTTTGGGATGATTTTTTTGGGGCGTATATAACTTATACGTTCATACTGCTTAAAAGATTAAAGAAAAATGTTGAGGATTTTCATAGCATTTTGAAAATAAATAATAAAATAAAAAGCCGGGTGGCCTGGTCCTTTTTCGACCTTCGAAATGCCCGAGAACCAAACTTATTTTTTTCCCCGGCCTAACTATTTGATTATGATAAAAAACAAAAAAAATAATTTTTTTTTTTTTTTTTTTTTTTACTTAGGTAGGCTTTCTGGATTCCTTCACTAACAGTGCATTTTTTAAATATATATTTTATAAAATCATATTAAATTTAGGTATGAAAATATATATGAATTTAATATTTGTAATTTAATGACACAAACATATCCAGTTTAAGGCCATGCAAAGTTAAAAAAATGGTTCTCGGGCGCACACAGTTGAAAAATCGATGAGGGATGAGGCTTTTTTTTTTTCTTGTAATTTTTATGCATTTTTATGAGGTAGCCTAAAAGAAAAAAAAAACTTTTTGCGCTGTGAAGTTAGTTTTCATTGGAATTTGACTTTTATTAAGCGTAAAGCATACATGTATTGTGTCTACTTTTTTTTTTTGGCTTCATTTTGCCCCGGGTTGCCTTTGCCTTTTGTAGCTTAAAGCTTATTTTCAAAACAAACATTGCAGGTTGCATAAATGCCTTTAGTATTTACACCTTTCTCGGGGTTATCAGTGGTAAGGCACTTAAAGCTTACTGCACATAAACAACGATAAATTTGTTTTTACGAACACTTTCTTATCCCTTTAAGCAGTATGAACGTACATATACGTCTGCTACGTTGTGGCCCAAATGGAGTTAACGACGTCTATATACGTCGTAGCTTTTAAGGGGAAGTGCGGGTCCAAAAACGCAATTTTCGGCCAAAATATCGACAAGAGAAAAGCTGAAATTCACTACCTACGTTGTGCATTGATTTTTGTAAATAAAACGTTGTTCCCGATGTCTATAATTTTTTAAAAAAGCATTTTCGTTGAATGTAGTCTCACTAAAAACTGCAAAACTGTTGTGTTCATTCGTTTTTTCGGATGTTAGAAAGCAAAAAATTGGTCATTTTCGATCAGCGGTAGCGATCGAATCATTTCACTGGACGGCGCCATCTTGGATGCATTGAAAAGCTGGAATGCCTCTCTATCCAGGCCTCTCAACATACTTTCTCGATGGCCATTTGGCATTCGCTAATCAGACGGAATATAAGAAGCTGTTTCTGCCTGTCTCAAGCTACCTTTCCAAAGCAGTTGAAGATGCGTTCCCTCATTGGCCAGTTGACCGATCAGGGCCGATCAGGCACCATGTGACCGATTGGCGTGCTCTCATTGGCTGACGAGCGATTTTACAATGGTTGCCATGGCGCGCTTCGGATTTCACGTGAGCCAAGATGCGTGAGCGTTTGCCTTCAGTTCGTCGTTGAAAATTACGAAAAAGATGAAGTTTCACTGTATTAAAAAATTAAATCAGCAGCTACGATGCACAACTAAAACGGAAAAGGAGCCTATAAACCTTCACACTATCGCTCATCAGGTGGGAACAACGTTTTGTAGCCTAACTAATGCCGACTTTCGGACGCGTTTTTTCAACTTGGAAGTTTCAATTTTTAGTTCATTACCGGCCGTAATTTTATGAAATGGTTCTCCAAAACTAGGCCTATTGAAGCCATTTGTCCGATTTTTTTCTGTGCACCTTAATGAATACATGCTGCGTGCATGTAGCAAATTTTAGAACATCGTGTCCAATACTTTTCGCAAAAATAAATATTTCGTTAGTGCCTCATTCAGAGCAAATAACGAACCAAAGAAACCAAAAAAAAAAAATGACGCGGGGCTTTTTAGGTGATGCGGCGGTGCCCGAGAACCATTTTTTCTACTTTGCATGGCCTAATAAAGAAAAATTCAATTTGAGTTTAAAACAAGATTGTTACAAAGGATTGTTGCTGTCGGGATCTATGCCTAATGCTTAGTGAACCTAACATGCCTGAAGGTGTTTGCTTTCCGAATGTTTTTTATTATTTATGTATACAAATATAAATAAAATATTTTAAATTTATAATTTATTAACACAAAAGATTCAGTTTATTTTTAAAATTTTTAAGTAAGTTTAAAACAAAATAAGTTACTTTTATTTTTATGGGAAAGTACCCATCATGCATTGTACTGTTCAATTTCAAGATGGCTGCTCATGATTTAGTTGCAAAACGCTACTCAACAACAGAGACCAGCAACGTTATAATAATAAAGTCTTGGCTTCCATAAGCAGTCAGCAATCTTCTGTAACGTATTCTGTTTCAGTAATTACCATTCTTCTTGGGATTTTATGATTTATTTGGTGCAGATTACTCTCACAAAGCGTCAATAGGTAGGTGGCCCATTAAAAACGAGTGAAACTGCTGCTTTTGTTAGGCTACTAAACGTTAGGCCTATCGGTCGCAGATCTACAACGATGTACACTTGTTAAATAAATTTTCTGTTCCAAAACCTCTTCGGTACTCTCTAATACTGCAGTATTTTTTAAACCAACGATACTTTTTCGATGCTACCGAAAATTCGATACCAAGGTTTGAATTTTGATACCACTACCGATACCAATAAAGTATCGGTATCAGTATCGAAATTCGATAGTATCGCACACCCCTGGCCGATAGGCATCTACACTACTAAGGCAACGCAATCCATAATAGGTAACCTGAATGCTTACAACGCTGGCTTGTGTGAGAAGCATTGGCAGAATAGAGTAATAAGTGTTTAAATAGCAGTAGCAAACCTTATATATAACGAACCTTTGTATGAGGAATTTTTCCCTACAAAGAACAATAATTTTGAACCTTCTTTCCATATGCTGAAAACACCTCTATATAAAATGAACGGCTCCGTTTAAAAAACCTTTTCAGTGTTGCAAAGGTCTGTAAACAACAGAAATCGTCCCTATAAGGAACCAATTTTATTTCAGTTTGCCTTTTTCGTCGTCTTATGAATTTAATGAATTCATAAGATGACGAAAAAGGCAAACTGCGACCCAACAAAACAAGTCTTTTTCACTGAACAACGTAAAGCTATACTTTTTGCACACAGTCGTAGCAGTACAATCAAAATCTAGATACAGTTTGATTTTATTTGTCAGGTTTTCACACTTCGGTGTAAGGAATTTTAAACTACTCTTTGTAAAGAAACCTCCTTCTGTACGTGTATTAAGAACTCTGTATAAGGAACCATTTTTGGATCACTAGCTTGTTTGTTATAAAGCGAGCCTACTGTATACAGTTTACGGTAATGTAATTGGTGCCTTAACCTTCCTCAGTCTCCCACACTTCCACCAGCACTTAGGTTCTGTACTATTCCTACGCTTCCGGGGAACCGCTGGTTTCAACCCGACGGCTGCTATCGTTCAACTCTGCAATTTTTTCTTTTCCACACCCTCGTCATCCCGACGACCGCCTTTGTGTCCTGTCACTAAGCAACATCTGCATCTGACACCATGCCTTGATGTTACCTTCCAAGCAACCTGTGTTGTCTTCGGTTCCCATTCCTTTAGGTCAACAGCCCTACAAGTCTCACGACATGCAATTCTCAAGACGTGCCTCGAGCCCTTTGTTTCACACCACACGATCCCGGTCCCTTCCACGAACCTTCATATTCCTTCGCTATTACAGATGTGAGACTGGTCGCACAGGAGTGGGGCCCCAGTCCCAGTGCCCAGGCCCAGCACATCAGGTACAAACGGCACCCCACTGCCCGTCTCATCTCTCGAACGCTCGGCGTTGTCAACTACGTTATGTGGACGAGACTCCAAAGATCCCATTCCTAGGTGTGCATTGGTAACCAGCAAGAAGCTGTTTCTTTCACGTCGATTCCTGATTACCCTTCCGTTACCATCCTCGAGCCCTGTGACCGGGCGGATCGTCACCATTCCTCTGGTCAGCGATCCCATATCGTACTTACGATTACTGTTCGGACATAGACTCACCGGTTACCGCTCCGGTTCCCGTTCCCTCGGGTGGGCCTACAGTGGACAACGACTTTCCAATAATTTATGCTCCGCCATGCTCTCCTACACCAGATCGATTCCCGATTACCCGACCCTCGGCTCCTGGTTCCCGATCCTCGGTTCCTGGTTATTCCCGATTCACGTTCCCGGTTCCCCTGGACCAACCAGTCTCGGGCAACGTTGAGTTTTGCAACTCGCAATAAATAACAATCCATTCAATCTTGGTTAACAGTTGGGAATCCGTTCCTGTCTGAACTCTCGATTCCCCCTCAACCATGTGACTTTGTTCCCGGTTCCCTATACCAGTCCAGGACCTACGATCCCTCAGCAAGAAGCCTGCTCACACGGCGGGACGTTACAATTGACGTAAAATCCAGCTAGGTCTCGGACAACAGCTACTAATTTAGCTTCGTCTCTTTTCACCACACATACCTCAACGGTGATCTCTAGCACACGATCTGCCCATTTACAAACACATAAATACATAGACGCGATTCATGCATCCAGTGGTCACTCGCCCATCCCGAAGGAGCCAGTTCACATCAAAGTGACTAAACAACCCTTTCTTCTCTACAACGCACACTGTTTACATTGCTCCGCGGCAAAGGACTTAGGTTCCCGGTTACCTCTACGGTTCCCGATTACCCGCCGGTTGCCTTGTCATGCCCAAACCAAAAGGGCACTCCCGCAGACGGGTCTTCAATCTGCCCTCCACGATTCTCCTCCCCGTTTCCCTTGACGCAACCGGCTTCCGAAGCTGTTGAGGTCTTAGAACTAACAGCGGATCGTGAGCCTCTTATTTTCCCAGTTACCGCTGGAGAATCCCTTTCTCTCTGAACTCTCGGTTCCCCTTTAATCACATGACTCGGTTACCTCTCCACCGATTCCCTGTAGCCAACCTGCTCCAAACCGTGACTCACGACCCCTCAGCGAGGAACTCGCCCGTGCAGAGGAAGTTAATGCCAGGCTCGAGTTACATGTCGAGACTCGCAGAACTGCTGCTAACAAGGCGTCCTCTTCTAGCTCGACTCGTACCATTGGACTTGTTTTCACATTCAAGGCCGTCTCTTCACGACCCACGAACATTACGGTTCCCTTAGTATACGGTTCCTTATTCCAGAACATAGTTCATGGCGGGGAGGCTGGGCGGGATTAAAGGTAATGTATATTTTCAGTTAGGCAATAAAACCTAAAATTAACCAGGTGCAGGCCCTAGAATTTTAGTCTTTTTAATTTTTGAAACTAAATTTGGTACACAACTTCTTGTTAGGCTAGGTCAGTAAAGACAAAAGCAGCCAAATGAGTTGCAGACAAACCAACCGTCAATGGAAAGATTGGTGCCGAATGTAAAAAAAAAACTGCAACACTGTCATGCTGTTGTGATATCCTAGGAGTCCGGGTTTTGGCAGCGGTATATACAAATTACATGCACATGATATTTGTTTTCTACAATTATTACTGGGGTATTATCCAGTTGCTGCAACAGACAATATAAATTTTGAACCTAAAACTGTTGGGTGTTTCTTTTCTGCTGCTGTTACCATGCATGCAGGAAAACCAGGGAGCAGGCATCAACTCTAATTTTTTAGCTCTGGATGCCGATCGTTTACCAAAGTTTGCGTTTTTCTGTGTAGTTTAGAAAATATTTCCCATCGCGGAAACTCAGAAACCTCTCCCTGCTTATATCAATGGCTTCTTGTACGTTCTAGTGTTTGATGGCTGCGACCTTTTTTGTTTCAGGGAGGTAATCCTGTTAACTGCCGATTGTCGACTGCAAGCGATAGTTGTCGTTCCCCACCTAGGTCTCCTACGGGATTAGAATCTCAGAGGAGACACAGTTCGAGGTCACCAGTTAAAGGTATGTAAAATCAGGAGGTAATGAATGGGAAGGAGTGTCCATGTAGTAACTCGCTTCACATTCCAGCTCTTGTGCTGAGGTGGTCGGTACATCGATTTTATGATGAGCTGTAAATTGTATAAACTGGATCATGGATAGACACCAATAGAGTGAGCGAACTAAACGATATGGTTTCTCTTCATTATACAAAATGCTCTTTCTTTGTTGCCAAAACATACTTAACCTGATAATTTAGCATTACATTCCTCGAATGTGATGTTCCCTTGTACTAAAGTTTTCTTTTGCTGTGCAGCCGCCTGCTTGCATATCCTTGCTGCGCATGCGCGCGGCAGTCCTCCCTTATAAAAGCGACAGCGTGCACGCTATCGGCATTCATTTTCCTCCAGAGGTGTCTCCACGCCACCTCGTACCGTAGTTCCCCGCTTTCGCCCGAAAAATTTGATTCTACCCGATGATGGCCGCCGCATCCCAAACCTCGCTTCACTGCTCTCCTTCGTCCGCAGATCATGACGCCGTTGGATCCGCCCTCGACCATGACGCCGTCGGTCCGATCCCTACCGTTTCTTTCATCCGGTTCAAGACTCTCTTCGCCCGTGTTGCCGCTAGGGCGAACTGCTGAAGTCCGGACGCAAGCTGTCGACACCAACCTTTGTCCGCAGACGACCGCTTTCACCCTTGGCAACCGTTGGGCTGTCTCCGGTCTGCCCATAGCCGGGACGTCACCGTCGAGTCGCAGTTGTTGCTTCGGCCTCTCGCCTTTCGCACCTCGACATTTGAAGCCCCACGTCTCACTGGACCAGCCGTGGAAGCCGTTGTGAACTGTATCGTCCATCAACAGCCCATGCCTCCGGCTCCCACGCCGTCTTTCGTCCGCCTCGCTTCCGCACGCTCCACTCCTGGCCTGTCTCCGGTCTGCCCATAACCGGGACGTCGCCGCTGAGTCAGAGTTGTTGCACCGGCCTCTCGCCTCTCTCACCTTCGGCATGGAAGCTCCATGTCTCTGCAGTGCTGCCGTGAAAGAAGTTATGAACTGGATCGTCCATTGACGGCCTCTGCCTCCGGCTGCCTCGCTGTCTTTCGTCCGCCGCACTGATGCCGTAGCTGACACCTACTATGCTGATGATCTCGCAAGCTCCCGCCTCTTCAGCTGTCTTGAATTTGGTCCACCGATTTCATAAGGAAGGCCAACCGTGTCTGAACTTTTTGCCCCATGTACGCTTTACCCAGATGTTGCCGCTCTGCACCATGCTGAAAGTCGGCCAGGCCTGCATCCCTCGCTCCTCACGCTCGTTCGTCTTTCACTCGCCCTGTTCGGATGTTTTTATCCCACACCATGATGATCTACCGAGCCAGCATTCCTCGCTCCAAGCAACTTGTCTTTCACCCGCCTTGCCTGTTTCGAACCTTGACGAAGATCTGCCAAACCTTCGTTCCTCACTCTACGCACTTACGAACGACGACTATGTGAGCCTGCCGTCTCTTGGTCCCGCTTCATCCGCCGCTCCCTCTCATGCTCTCCTTCGTCCGCAAGTAATTGCTTTCACCCTCGGCAATCGCTGGATCTCCGCCCTCGACCTCGTCGCCGTTGGCCCGATCCCTGCTGCCTCCTTCACTGAAGCCCCACCTGCAAGCGCCAACGTCTTCTCGGACTCTCCCTTGCAACCCTGCCAGCACGCTTCGCCGGCCGAACCCATGGTCCTATCGGCTCTGCGAGAGGTTTTTCTACGGTCGAAAGACGTCTACCGTGAAGCCAAGAAATCCCTCCAGCGGGCGACGGCAGCTTCTCGCTCACCAGCCCGCAACTCTCCTTTGGACGTATCGTCCAACTCCTCCCAGATTGACCGCAGCATCTCCCGCAGCAAATTCCAGAACATTGTCCAGGAAACGGTCCGCGAGATGCAAGACAATCCCATGCCGCCTCCCTCCTGCACGTCTTCCGCCCGACACACCCGCATGCAAGCTGGGATAATTTCTGCCTCCAGCTGTGACTCTAGCACACGGGGCTCAACTTCTCCCTCTGACGCTCAGAAGAAACGCAAGATGCCTTCTCCCTATGCCGTCCCCTTGGCTGCCAGTGAGGTTTTGCCGCCTGCCGTCCCACTTTTGTCCGGCAAGAAGATCTACTTCCCGGACGATGCCGCCGACGACCAGACTTTCCCACTACCTACGCTTTTAAAGACGGTCGAAGAAACT
>JAHWFP010197110.1:0-16258 GCA_023313725.1 Lithobius niger
AAGAGTCCCAATCAGGAATTCCAGAAACTCAATGCTGGAAATTAAGAACACAGAAATTTCAAGTGTACGCAATCAAAACTGTTGGAGCTGCTCCTAGCATGGGAGCGATGACCATCTTAAGAATTTGCAATCAGAGCTGCTGGGAAATCACTGATGAACAATACGAAGGAAAAACCTTGGTTTTGCACGCTCAGAACTATGGTGCTGGGTTTCACATGGTAAAGATAAAAATAGTAAAACCTCCTTGGTCGAACTGTCGCACACTCACTGCCAGAATATAAGAAGAATGAAACTCTGTGTGCATGTATGTAATGACCTCAATACATCACGTACTCGATGCACGTTCGCTCTCAGCACAACTTTGATATGTGAGGAAACATGTTCTTGGAATATTAGATACCCGGCTGGGAAGGGAGTCACCAGATGCTCAACCCACTATCTGTCCGCTCTAGGCTACGGATTTTAGGTGTTCACTATGACACCGTCAACGTTTGCCACATCGTCAAAAGAAGAAACTATTTTAGCGGAGTTAAAAAAAACACTATATTTAATTAACATTGCAAGTCCAATCAGACGGTACGTATAGACGGTGCTGACACTAGTGTCGGAACAAATAACGAAATATCTACTACAATTGAAAAACTTGGAATTATAATGATCTTTTCGAGGCTAGAAATTGTCGTAAATTTGGTGCAAATACTCCAGCAGCAATACTGCAAGGGATGTACCATTTCAAACAGATTCACGTGCTGACAAAAAAATCTTAACTAAGTCTAGTCAGAAAACAACGATCGTCAACTAATAACTTAGGCTTAGCAATCAGTGATCCCTGCTATCCTTGCCAGACCTGTTCCTTCAGCAACAAACATATTATTATTAATAACCATTCTGAGACATATAAAAAAATGTAGCACAAGTATTGCTTCACATAATACAATTTAAAATAACTTCAATCATTTATTACTTGCGTCAAAAAAAAAATCTTATCAATTCTGTCCAAATTTGCCATAAGGAATTGCAGATTTAAGATTAAGCATTAAATGCTCTACTTATTTCATTTCATCTCAACCGAATTAATATAACAAAAAGGAATAAGGAGACGGTAACATATTATTTATTACAATACTACTATTACCTCAGTTTACAGTTAAAACCACGTGTAATGAAACATTTAAAGACCCAAATTGGTGGTCATGTGGCCGATCAGTGAGAAGTCCAGACTAGTTACTTTAGTAATCTTGTAGTCATTCAGCTTTCATTCAGAATAGCGCGATTAGGTTGGCGCTAATGACCAAGCTGTCGACGCGCCATTAAGCCTCATTCCCCCCCCCCATTCAGAATAGTGTCAGTGACTCTCTTTCCTTATTACAAATCTGGATATTTTTATTCTGGCCCAGTCATTCATTCGTTCGGCCTTTGCCATCTTATGAGTTTACCCATGACGTAACCCTGATTTTAGCCCTCCGTTAATAAACCATATCTCATTTTAGTCTTCTGAACAGCCGTACCGGCTGAGAAGACTATTGCAACAACTTTGTCCGTCAGTCCGTCCGTCGCTTTTTTCAACTTTGCAACGGTACCAGATATTGACGACCATTGTTTACAACGTTAGATTCAGTGTGAGAAGTTAGTTAAATTAACATGGCAAATTGAACCATCGTTATTCCTTATAGCTAATAGAATTCTTCGACGTAACTAAATTAAATAATAACATTTGATCGTCGAATTAAATCATAAGAATACACTCAATAAAAACAAATGGCTTTTAGCTTCGCTTAAAATAGTCTCGTCGCATTGTTGCATGAATGAATAGGCTTAACGTTGAACCAAATTCTCCATTAGGCCTATATCTGCTACTTACGAAATTAAAACTGCATTTTTTAAATCAGCCCTAAAATCATGTTACCATTGCAACGTCAAGTTGCTGGCTTCGTCAACAGCGTCTCTCTCGTCACGTCCCTACTACCACTGATCTATATAGGCTACGTTGCGCGTTACATTGTAACACTATAACTGTGTGCCAGTAGGCGCACCGTGTTGCAAAAATGAATAGGCTATCTATACAATCCATATCTCCGTTAGCTGCTACTTACGAAATTAAAACAGCTGGTTAAAATTAGGCCTAAAAGCTGACAATCACGTCTAAAATGTAAAATAGGCCAATTATAGCTAACACACTTTTAACCGACAATTGTGATGGCTACTACTTTTAGATTAGTATCATAGAGATGGCTGTTGTAGTGCGTGATAGAGGTGTGCGCCTTAACATTGGAAATGGAGGAACTGCAAAGAAGACCGGTGCGACTAGGCAGTCGCTGTAGCCGCTTGTTTATCTGCATAAATAAAATGGATAAAAACATGAGCCCTATTAGATATTTTTTTAGTTTTGTCAAGAAAGAATTTTGTTATGAGATGGTCAGATATTTCTATTCTGAAGGTAATTATATACATTCTTGCATGATATACTTTAAGTCCTGTTCGAATATTTTAGGAGTTTTAGCAGTTGCACCAAGATGTAAAGTTTTATATCATAGTTCCCATTTTTATTTCTTCTTTTCAGTCATTCCAAGTCGACCTGTACATTGCCATACGGTGGGAAGACTATCGGTTGAATTTTACAATCATGAGGTCAAAATACAAACATTATGTCATGTTTAACGATGATGAAAGTAGCAAATTGTGGCTCCCAATCATCGGGTTTCGCAACTCTATGGGACATAACGGAATAGTATTTGACTCAAGAGAAGATAAACTTAGGCTTCTTAACAACCAGTTATCATTTACGTTTAGGTAATTATAGCCGATTATCATATTCTTCAATGATAACTACAATCAATCCTCCTTCCACCTTGTTTACACTTTGAAAAATCATTCAGCTACGAAGCTGTAATCTAGTTTTGTAAAGCTTAGAGTGTGGTGTGCTATTTTATTAAAAGCCTATGAGCACAGACCATATCTATCTATTCTAAAATAAATAACGACACAATAAATACAAAACCCGAAGGTAAACAAGTAATGAATTATAGTGGAACTTTATGGAAATTACAAGACCAGGAATGTGAGAAAGAAAGAAAAAAGAAAATTGGCCGATTAGTTTATGCTGGTACAGAGATGGTGTTTGTACCAGCAGTATTAATTCCAAATAGCGATTCCATGTAAGAGGTTGATTTCACTCCTTATTCGTATGTAGATGAACATTTTCTCAACAGACAACACTGAGAAAGCTCAAGGTTCGGCTGCAGACTGTTTTGTTGTAGTTAAGCTGGCAGATCATCTTCTGTTTATTTGACAGGTCTCGTACGGAGTCTGTTAATTTCTTGTCTGCAGGTGGCTAAACCATTTGATCTATCTCCTTAATTTACATGTTCATGACCAATTTAGCAGTGGTCGATACTGAGAAAGAATGACTAGTGGATATATTCAGCGTGATCGTTTTTCCTGGTAGCTCAGTTGCAGAACTCCTTCCGTTTATTACACTGATCTTTTACTAAATGCAGTTTTTTTCTAGTGCTGAGACCGAGAAACAAGTTGCTTTTCTCTTAATTTGCCTGTTCAAAAATAATTTATCAGTGGTCAACAATGATCAAGGTTGAACGTCTTCTAAGGTCAGCTGACGTCTGTTTCTGGAAGTTCAGCTGACAGAATACGTTCCACTTATTAAAAGTCTTTTACCAAAGCTGGTAATTTCTAGTGAATAGAGATCCTGAAACACGGTACTTCCACTTCTTATAAACAAACTTTTAAAGGTGAACCACTTCTAAGCCTTCTTATAGCTTGTTTACTGGTAGGTCTCTTTGCCTTACATCGTCCTTTTATTCGACGTATCTTTGACCAAGTACAGTTATTTGCAGTGTAGAAGACCAGAAACAATAGAAGGTACTGACTCATAATTAGACAGCAACGAAATTTCACCTAGATTGTTTGAAACTCCTTTAAATTAGCATATTTCTGAACACTGCTTTAATTTTTATTTCGACTGAGGAAGGCTAGTACACAAAACAATATTTTTGTCCATAATATTTATCATAATTTTTTTTCAGAAGAGAAGCCAAGTTTCACTGTCAGTTCGACTTCGGCTCTTATCCTTTGGATCAGCACACTTGCAACGTGGAAATACAATGTAAGATTAACAATGGAACATTCCTAATTCTGCTTCGAAATTCCAATGTGGTTTGACAAATGACAAACGCATTCTTACATAATATTCTATAAAAGTACATGGACTTCAACTAAAACAAAAAAGGCACTTTCGTTGTTTTTTTGGGTCCATGACAATTCATTCCCGGTCAACTCGGTCCAGGACAATTCGGTCCCAAAATTACAGGTAGTGTGACTAGTTGGTCCCGTATAAAACATAACCATACGAAAATTCGGTCACGCAAAAAAAGTAACTTGCCCAAGTGGTTAAGTGGGTTTATATAAATAAATGCAAGTTAGTTGAGCTCCATGTAGTACCATAAAATGATGCAACAATGGCAAGTACCAGTCGAACAAACAATGCTGCATATGTCTGGAACAGAAATTTTGAATATTTGGTTGACCATATTCATCCAATGATACGGAAAGCCATTAAAGCCATTCAAACGGACCAAGCTATCGTTGCTTGCCAAGCCATTGCTCAAGAAGCAAAGGGAGAACTTCCATCGAAACATGTAGAACCCGCAGTTTCGAAATTGCATTACAAGGGTTCACAAATTACCTAACCCTTTTTTCTAAGAATTTAGACTCCCATTTAGACCACCGTATCACTCAGCATAGCTCCCACGCCTGAAAATGCGTCATACTTCCTTTAACACCCCACCCCCATTGCATACTTTTTTTGGATGAACTCTGTTTATAAGTTGTCCTTAGTACCTATAAGTGTATGATCATAGATTTAAAAAAAATAAAACTTTCAAGTTGTAAGCAAAAGTTTAAAAATTACATTAGCTAAAAATAATTTACAGAGAATTAGTGTTACGTGACACTACTGTCATCTCTTCTCCTGCACTCCATTATTACGTGGTAACACAAACCCTCCCTACTCCCTCCAGACCACTACGTAATTTGCGAACGGCTCCTTGCTGTGGCTGCCTTAGCCAGAAAACATTCCCTCAATTTTGAACTGGCATAGCAAACAACATAAGATTTTAATTTTATATTTATAGACAGACTTGTAGTAGTTGGTCCTCTAATTTTAGCCAACATTTTATTTTTTTTTATAACTTAGAGAATTTTTTGATTGAGGACCGAACTGTCCGGGACCGAATTGTCGTGAACCCGTTTTTTGCATGCTTTAGATTCAGGGGTACAGTATTCACTGTGAAACTTCCGAAATTTCCTAAACGACACACATAACAAAATTTTCATATTTATCTCATTAAAATTGTATTATGTATTATTTTTTTAATTTACTTATATTACGCATTTATTATTCAATTCACTTGTTTTATTATTCGCAATTAATCTTTTGTTAGTCCACACAAAAATTAAGTCAAAGCCAGTATAAATTATTGTTATTAAATTTCAATAATTCGTAAGATTGGGATTTAATACCTGTAATACCTAGTAAATGCAGACCTAAATCATTCACCATCCTTTCATAGATAAAATCGTGGTATCTTTAAGTCATACAGAGAGCTTGTATGCACAATAGAAAAATTCTGTAGAGTGCTGTTTGTATTCTACCATCCACAAACCTAATGTAAAACTATATTTTTGAATTGCGTTTTTATGCTAATTATTTTTTCAGCCATGAATTATAAGTCCTCTATTATACTGGTCCCCAATGCCTACTCTACAGGACTTATGAGTGGTGCGTCACCACCAGAATTTATTGTTGATGGCTTCAAAGAAGGTTTTTGTCCGGAAACACATGGAATTCCTCAGAGTAAGTACTAAAGACCAGTTTAATTTGACGTCACTTTGACTAATTCTAGACACAAGTTTTTGGATGAAGTAAAAGTGTAAATTAAAAAAAAATATCGTGTCTACCCATCTTGCTATATCAAAACAAGAAAGCCCAGCTAGTAGAATGGGTACTAGAGCAGCACAGTGATTTAAATCGTGTTTAATCGATTTAATGTGCTTTAAATCTCCTAGCTAACTCACGACTTCATGTCTTCTACACTGAAGTGTTGTAACAAGAAATGACTGAAAGATATAGCAACACAGTGGTTTTTGTGTCCATACTCAGACAACTCTAGCGTTATTTAGTTCCAAAATGAATACACGGCTGAAAAGCTACAAACAAAAAAAAAACAGTAGAAAACCTTTGGGGAATAGACCGAAAGGGGTGATAAGAAAGAGCGCAAACGTAGGAGAAGTGTCTTAAGAATGACTTAAGAAACCTCCAGGTAACTCCAGCAAATGAAAAATATTTACAAAACGAATGAATGTTTGTGTGTTTATTGTCATGTCAAGATTATATTCCTTTCAATACGAATAAACTAAGAATTTAATCTGAGTGGTTGAGTACGTTTTCAACGGCTTCATTTCAAACAAAATTCGAGTGATTACACTTGCAGTCTTGCATATTATCGCAATTTTAAACACTCAAAAACCAAAAAGGGTGGGCAAAAGCCGTAGAAACTGAATTTTATAAAGGTTTAGGAGAGAATTTATACTTTAATAACGTTTTTTAAATTTTCTTTCCATTGTCGACGTTGTAATTCAATGGTTTGAACCCAATGGCACAAAGAAAGAAAATTTTTAGTAACTATAGCTTTCAGATATACCGTTTTCCTTTTATTTTTTATTTACGTTGGATCGATAGTTTTTTAGTATTGGGAAAATAATTAAAACTTGGATTTAAAAATTAAATGGATTTTAAATTTTTCTTGACATTATCATGTAGTGGTACGATATATAATATACAATTTACAAAAATGATATACTATAATAGCAATATCGAATTATTTCTTCAAATTACTTAAAATGTTTAGCATACACGAGTTGCTTCTTTTATGTTAATTAGTGCTTAGAAATGTATGAAACTGACTTATTATATCGTAAAAACTCTTGAATTACCATTATGTCAATGTATTTCAAATGCCCATTGTATATTACTTCCCTACAGGATATTCTTGCATCCAATACAGTTTTGTATTTAAGAGAAGAATACCACATTACATCATGGTTACATACGCACCTAGTTTCTTGATTGTTTCACTGAGTTGGATATCCTTTTGGCTGGATGTTAATGCAGCACCTCCTAGAGTAGCATTGGGTCTGACATCTCTTCTCACGTTAACTACGCAGTTTTCTTCTGCGCAGAAAGACCTTCCACCTGTAGCTTATGTAAAAGCCATTGATGTTTGGATGCTTGCCTGTATTGTAATGGTGTTCTCAGGACTTTTCGAGTTTGCTGTTGTTAATTACTTAAACAGGAAGAAAGTTCAAGCTCCAATCCTTGTAAAACAAGTGAGTACAATTAGGAAATTCAATGCACCATTAACCGTGTGGGTAAGCATGAATTTTACTGCACACCACGTGCCATTCATAATGAAAAACTTTACCCATCTATTTATCAATTTTTCTGTGTTCAAAATGCTTTCGACGAGTAATTTATTGATTACACTAAGTTGGATTAATTTTATGCAAATTTTTATTACATCTAGGGAACAATAATCAAGCTAGGGATACTTTCAAATATGAACATACTTCCTGATTATTATTCGAGTGAAGATGATTCTTTACAGCTTTTAGTTAGTTCCTGGTCAGCCTTAATAGCTATTTACTAAAGGTGGAAATTTTGAAACCTACTGCAATTGGACGTTGTGGGGTATGAGGAGGGTAGGTCTACCTTTTGATCGGACAAACCGTCCCGCTTACCCAAAAGGGTGGTAGAAACAACACAGCAGTTTTTACCACAATAAGCAGTCGCGTAACACCACACGCAATAGTTTTAAAATAAATACGGAGGCAAACCTATTTACGTTGCTTCTTGGACTTTAATGTTAAAACGCCTGGGCACGAAATTGAACACACGATCTTTTATAGTAAAGCCGACATCCTGCTTTAAGCCATCCTGACACGATCATACCAGCTAGGCTTAGCAGTAGTTCTTTGGCCTTGGTTCAAAGGTCGTGGGTTTATTTCCGTGCTCAGGCATTCTTCATCTCCTGGTTGACAACAACTTGAACCATGCGTATAGCCCACCTGGACTGTGCCAGGAAGGGGAGATGATAATCAATTCCAGATCTTATATACGTACGATAGAAAAAAGATACCACACTATGCTTAGCCACTAACTGTCCGTAGGTTAGTGCTTTTAGAGTGGCCAGCTTGCTAGCAGCCGCCACCTTGACGCCACTGGCATCACATTCCCAATCCAAACGCGAACTCAAAGTGATACCAAGGTACCTTACTTTATGCTTAGTCCTAATAGTAGATCCACAAACAGTATATAGATGTAGTAACTGGAGGACCACGGCTAAAATCAACAGCCTCTGACTTCTCTGGAGAGACTGCAAGACCACGCTCCTCAAGAAGTGTACACATAAAACTAATTGCCTGCTCCAAGGCAGAGCGTAGAGCAACCACATCATTGCTAACCACCCACACAGCAATTTCATCAGCGTAAGCCACAACGTTAACATGGGGACAAAGGAGAACCAGGACAGAGTTCAGCACAGCAGCAAAGAGTATCGGACTGAGACAGCTCCATTGCGGGAGCCCCTATCAGTCTCATGGATACCAGACCAAAAGGAACCAACTCTGGTAAGAAAAGGACGACGCCCAAGCAGGGCAAGCACTGCTTTGGAAAGTTTGCGTCCAACACCTAAGGCCTGCAGAGAGAAATCAACCCAATCCGTTTTAACAGTATCATAGGCTGCATGGAGATCTAAAAATACAGCTAGTACAGCGTGACCATGAAGCCAAGCCTCACAAATACTAGATTCAAGCAAAAGCACAGCGTCCTGAGCACACGGATTAGCACGGCAGCCAAATTGCCGATCAGACAGCACGTTGCTATGATCAAGTGCCCACATCAACCTGCGCACCAAGATCCGTTCGTACAGCTTATGAACACAAGACAGAAGTGTGATAGGACGGTAACTAGTCAATGCAGAACGAGGTTTCCCTCGTTTCGCTACAGGAGTGAGTACGGTAAACATCCAGGCCGGAGGGACAGCACCTCCGTCAAAGATGTCTTGAAAACACACCAACAACTCAACTTTCCCGTTAGGGCAAACATTTCTAATGGAGTCGTACGTGACCCCATCAATACCAGCAGCACTACTGGAGCGGCATTGGGAAGGTGCAGACAGAAGCTCAGTTATACACTGCGGATCATCCGTTGGGCTGTCAAGCCAGAGCCGTTCAGAAGAAGAGATGGCAATGCCTTCAGGAAACTGGTATACCTCAGCAAACCTACTGTTGAGAGCATCAACCATCTCACATGCATGAAGTACCCGATCGTTGGCAGAATTAAAGATCCAAGAAATTTGCTGCCTAGTGTCCTGAGGACGCACAAGATTCCAGACTAATGATGTAGACCCACCACGACCAATACTCTGACAAAGACGAGCCCCAAAAGAAGACTTCTCACTTCTCAGAATGGAACGTGTTTCCTTTGCGACGCCAACATAGACCCACCAACAGTATTGGATTGGTTTACGACGCCACAGCTGATAGGCCTTTCTGCGATCACGCACAGAAACAGTGCACTTCAAAGTCCACCACGTTGAATGACTTGCTCTGCTGAAATGAATATGCCGCGGCCTAATCCATTTGCTAAACCAAGGAGCAAAGGTGCTGGACTCAACATACGGGCAACAATTACTCAACTGCTGAACCCGACGTGCAGACTGAATTGAAAAAAAAGCATGATTGGGAAGTGATCGCTCCCGGAGTTGTCACACGAACAGTAAACCCGAAGAAAGTCGAACAAAGAAATAGGTCGATGATTGACACATAGATCTTGTCATGCGACCAACGAAGAAATGTTGGGGACCTGTTATGTACTAGCCATAAACCAGAGTTTAACAAAGTGTCTGCAATCACACGACCTCGGTTGTCACAGTGATTGCTTCCCCATGCCTGATGGTGGGCGTTGAAGTCCCTTCCAGCAATTACAGGATTTGGAAGAGCACGGATCCAGATCTCCCAGTCAGCAACCGAAAATTTGCCCACAACATGAACAAAGACAATCGCGAACCAGAACGAGCTTGACCACACGCTGATATCACATGAATCGATGCCAGGACAGGCCGGCAAGACCAGCGAGTGGTGGGGCAACCTCCAGTTCACGAGGACACGGATACCTGAAGATGGGGAGCTCAACAAACAATCGAATCCAGGAACACAAATGCTAACTCCAAAAGGAAGCCTAGTCTCTTGCAAGCCTAATATTTCAATAGTCTCACTTAATCTTAAAACTTCGTCAACATTGTTCCTCACACTACGTATGTTCCAGGAACAAATTCTTATTGGCGCAAAAAAGGAGCTGGGTCCGGTCTACCTCCAACTACACACTCAGACACATTGTCGCATACAATTTCGCTTTCATCTTCACCCTCATTGTTACACATTGCGCTTAAGGACTCAGGGTCCTCAACAGAGTGGAGACTAACGTTTTCGCTCCGCAGACTTTCCGAACACACTGAATCACTGTCGTTTGGGTTTACATGATCTTCATTGCTCACTTCGGATTCCACGTACTCTACCTCAACCTCAACATCTGCCAGGGGCGAAAATCGGTTGGAAGTGTCAACTAGGCAGACGTGTGACAGCGACATTTGATTGCAGTACACCTCCGCCGTTTTCTAAGCTGGATGTCAGAAAAATCAGAATCCACACTAGGCTCAACAAACGTAGTAGTAGTAGTAGCAGTAGTGTACACGTCGGCGGTAGTTTGCCTATCAGGATGAACCAAAGCCGATTGAGAAGCCGCAGGTTCGCGAGCATTGGCCTCAGCTATGACAATACCATCAGGATGTCTAGAAGTATCCAGTTCTACCATTGCAACAGTCGAGTGGGTACTCGAACAAGCAGGAGTAGCATATTAGGCAACTTGCTATGGGAGAGTCATAGCAACCGCAGACACATATGACTTATCAGTAGGGTGAACACATGGCTTATTCTTTTCAGAGTACCGGACTTGTAATGACTTTCTTACAATGAAGTTACAATGAAGTGTGACAATATTATTGAACTCGGCGGGTGGACCACTATCTTCATTTTCAAAGGAAAAATTTTAAAAATGGATAGACCACAACACTGCAGACACACTTCCTACAGGACTGGCGGGTTGGATGCCCCAATATAGAAGCCCGCCATGTGAAGGGGTTATGCAGTGTTGTGTTCTGGCCTTTTTTATTTTTCCATTGGTAATGAACACAATGTTTACACTTTATGAAATATAGGGTGCTTCGTTTCTCATTGCCGGGTGAAAACAAACATACCCTGTTAATTTAGCATTCATTAATCCTCAATGGATGTCTCCCTGGAGGTTTTATCGCTGCATGTAGCCGCCTGCTCGGTAATACCACTGCGCGTGTGTGTCGCAGTTCTCCTCTATAAAACCGAGATTGCAGAGGCTTTCGGCATTCATTTTCCACCAGTGAACGTCTCCACCTCTCTCTGTCTCCCGACTCCTTTCGCCGGGAAAATGGATTCTCTTACGGCCTTGACGAAGAATCCCACGGAACGACCCACCAACCAGCAAACAGCACCTGCTCAAGTCTCCGATGCTTCTCACTCTCATGCTGTCACTGACCATCGACTTTCAGACGGAAACCTATAATTGTCAGACCAGGCCGTGTTGCAGGCAACCACCGACGACGATTCTCCACTTCAAGCCAGTCAAGAAACCCCAAGAGTTATCGGCCTTCAAACAATCGATGAAACCTGCCATGAGGCCAAGAAGTTTTGCCGTGAAGCTAAACGAAATCTTCGCCACGCTACGGAGACAATGAGAGACAACTCCTTTTTCCCAATGTCTCCGTTCGAACTTTCATCCCGATCCTCGCATCATCATCATTTCGTAACTCGCAGCAAAGTAGATGAACTCGTTCAAACTACGATCAATAGGCTTTTGGTTGCACCACCGGCCCCTCCGCCGTCTTATTCTTCATCTGTCCACCGTGAACGTACAAACAATTGGGTTTCTTCAACCTGAAGCCACGAAAGCTGGAAGAGGTTGACGATTACAACCAATCAAACTAATGCAAAGCAACCACGCTCACCATCTCCAACCAATCAACTGGTCGACAGGCCTCAATTTTCGCTTCCGGCTCCATCCCAACGCCAACAGCCTGATCCGAATTTGCTTTAGTCTGGACCGAGACACATCCACTTCCCCGATGACTCGAGCACCGACGACCCAACGATTACACTCGCCCAGCTTCTATAGACAGTCGAAGAAACTGTCCCTGACTGTTTTCTTTAAAAACCATCACAGACTACTGACGCACCTGTCATCACCCGGGGACTCAAAACGGGATTTGGTTTTGCTTTATGAGGCCGTGACACAAACTACGCAACCTTTTGGGCCAGTCGACAATCCTACTGACATGTCTCCTCCGCACCGGCGGATCATTACTCAGTAAGGGCGACGCACTCAAATACGACAAAGAACCTCTGCCTCCTGCCCAGGAAAACAAACCAGCTTCTTCCCCGCATTTGGCGAGAGTACTATCAACACACAAAAATGTTGATACTTACCCTGAATGTGAATTCCTCAATACCGAAGTAAAACTCGAGTTAAGAACTTCTCTATCAATTCCTAAGAAGACTGAAGTCCCGACACATGTGCTCTTCGAGATTGACAAATGCCTCTTCATGGGCCTTCGAGCCGCTTCCTAAGCAGACGTCTTAAATATGGCCGTAAATTCAATCTGTGAAAAACTATCGACCAACCCCGATTCAGATGAAACGAAGAACCTCTTGTCCCTCATCTCCCAACTCTTACAAAAGGCCAGCTTCGCCACTTACCACTCGATGAATTGGTTGACTAAAGCAACTTTAAACTATGTCCTCCTATTACGTGATATAGTGCTTCATTCGGCCGCAAACATCAACGAGTCAACAAGACACCGTCTACGTAATCAACTTATCCGTGAGACTGAGACACTATTTAGGGGCTTAATTCCCACTCTCCCCCTCACCTTCACATATCACGCAAGCCCAAATTCATCCGAACCAACTACAACGGTCCTCGGTCCTTTCAGAAGAACATCAGGCTACCAAACCAACCTCCCGCAGAAAGCCGCAACACGCCACGGCCTCCACCACCTGACAACTATCGGAACAAAAACAAACAACCACAACGCCCGAACCAAGCCTTTTGGACGAACCAGCTGGCACATCCTCGCACGCCCGGCTCATCTAAAGGCTAGCACAGAAGAGTCACAACTCCCAACCGTAGAAGCAACTACTCGTCAGAAAGCTCCTTTTGGAAAGCACAATAACGACTGACTGCTTTCTTCTCTGCCGGTAGGAGCAAGACCGAAGCACTTCTTACCAGCTTGGCAACCATCATAAACAACACAAAAATTCTTTCAATAATCCAAGACGGATTCAGGCCAATCTTTCATTCCAAGCCACTATTGGCAAGCTCACCGACTCGGGAACGGGCTTCTTAGATGCACGAGGACCTCTCATTCGAAGTCCAGCAACTCAAACAAAAAAGCCATTCAGGAATGCCGGGACCCAAAAGAGAGATTTTACAGCTCGATTTTCCTACACCCCAAGAAATCAGAAGGCAATCGGCTGATTTTCAAACTCAACCCCTCAACAAATTCATCCTAAACGACCATTTCAAAATGGAAACCCTAGTAACAAATCGGCTTTCCTTCAAGAAGAACGACTGGACAGTTTCAATCGACTTAGACGTTGCCTATCTACACGTCCCACTGCACCACAAGACCCGTCACTACTTGAGGTTCATCTACAACAACAAAACCTACAAATTCAGGAGCCTGCCATTCCGCCTGAACAGTGAACACCGCCCCGAGAATATTTACCCTAATTCTGTAACCTGTTTTAGCCAAACTACATCAAAATCATATGCAAGCGAGTGCATACCTCGAGGATTGGTCATTAACCTCCCAAAACCCTCGACAACTGGAGATCGACAGGGACTTCACAATCAATCTACTCACCGAGCTAGGATTTGTAACAAATCTTCCCTAATCCCGGTTGACACCAGCACGAAGCTTCACCGTCTTAGGGGTGGTATTCAAAGTAGAATCTGCAACAATTTCACCTTCTCTGGAAAGAATAGATGACCTCTTCGAACGCTCTCAACAACAACACAGCAATCGCTTACATACGGTAAGAAGGAGGTACAAAATCAAGAAGGCTACTCGAAATAACTTCAGTCATTTTCTACTTCTGTCAACAGAACAACGTTACATTACTACCGCTTCACATCCCAAGCAACAGGAATGTAAATGCAGACTCTCTATCTCGCCGGAATCCCCCAACTGGCAAATGGACCCTCTACAAATCCATCTGCAAATATCTCTTCAACATCTGGTGCGTCCCATGCTAGACCTATTCGCCACGCGGTACAATGCCAAACTTCTCCACTTCATCAGCCTGATTCCGGACGAAAAAGCCATAGCAGCAGACGTACCAACAGGAAATTATACGCATATTTCTATCCACCATTCAAACTCATTATTCTACAAATAATAGAGGATTCTCAAAGTCTGTTTCTCCTAATAGCTCCAATTTGGCCATCAGCAGCATTCTACCCCATGGACATGTCAAGACAAGCAAATGGACTAAACCGGCTGGGACCAATCATCGCAGCCAGGACTGTAGTCAACCCCCCCCCTTTAAGCACTCAGAAAGAAGCTGAGTTTCCGACCTTCCTCAAGCAGGAAACAAGCGACAATCAAGATGGAAGCAAGACCCTTCAAAATTAAAACATCGGTCCTTTTCAGGGCCACCAATTTTTACGAAAGAGAACCAAATTCCTGTTTCATCACCTGTTCTGAATAAAGTGCGAAATTTGTATAATTATTTGGGGGAAGCCTGCTCGTAAAACAGGGCACCCGTCAAGGCAGTGCCCGACACCAAACTTTGACGAGGTCTTCTGTTAATGCTAAATTAACAGGTTATGGATGTTTTCCACCCGGCAATAAGAAAGACCATTTTGTCGCCCTCCTGCCTGGCCAGCTAAAAATGGTTTCTTTTGCCTAGGAAAACCCACATAACCTACTCCCGCCCTGCCTCCCCTCTTGAGTCACCACGTGATATCTTGAGATGAAAATAAATGTCAAAAGCCTCTGCGCTCTTGCTATTATAAAGGAGGACTGCGACACGCATGCGCAGTGGGGTTACTGACCAGGCGGCTACATGCAGCTAAGAAACCTCCAGCGAGACATCCATTGAGAATCAATGAATGCTAAATTAACAGGTTATGCATGTTTTCATAGGCAAAAGAAACCATTTTTAGACAGCCAGGCAGGAAGGCCGGCAAAATTTTCTTTTTAACCATGGTTAATGGTATCCCTCCTGTTCATTCTACAAAAGACGAAGACTTACTCACAGTTGAAATTTATAAATTCCGGTACAATGAATAATCTTGGGTGGCTACAGGTACAGTGTTGCCTACCCAATAAAATGTATCCTGAGTAAAGTTTCGCACTAACATCATCCACTTCTAACACATTAAACCAACCACTCAGTTAAGTATCTTTGGCTCTCACCTTCAGCATATAGACAGACTTGAACAGAAAACTATACTCGAAACCCATTTTCACGAAATAGTTTTAAAAAAAATTACAGAGTAACATTGAAACCCATTAAACAGCTCTATTATTAAAAAATCCTTTTAGGCTCTTAATTCTAACGTGTGAAACAGTTTTAGTAACTTTCATCGACCTTTCAGCATATTTATCGTGAACTTCCATGTTAAACGTCAAACTTTGAAATCCTGTAGTTTTGCCCAGAATTGACATAGACCAGCGAATTCGGTATTTGGGTTCGCTTAGTAAAGATTTTGCTGAATTACAAAGTTCGAAATGAATGGTGCCGACAGTATGACCATTTCTTGTTGCTCGTTGTTGTTCTTGTTGTTGTTGGGAACAATTTTGCTCTCACCAGGGGCTTTTGATCGCGATTTTCATGTGACTGCAGTATTGTCGTAGGCAGATCATTTATTAATGAAGAACACTGTGCAGAAATCATTAGGTGGAGTATACAAATTATTGCAAATCCTGCTAAAAGCATGAAATGTGGTACACAAGTCTTTCTTAGCAGTATAAATTGGACCAGCCATGGATCCCCCATGAACTATCCCCAAGGGCGCTATTGCTCCCCC
>JAHWFP010197110.1:16268-141033 GCA_023313725.1 Lithobius niger
AAAAAAAACTGTATTAACTGCTTCTAGCGTGCCAGCTACGACCATCTTAAAGAATCCACAAAATTAGAACTGCTGTGAAATCACTGACGGACAAGATGAAGACAGAAACCCAGGTTGTGCAAAACTGGAATTGTGGTGCCGGGCTGTGCATGGTAACGATAAACATGGTAAAACCTCCGTAATCAGAACTGTCGGAAACTCAGTGCAATAATATATGAAAAATGAATCACTGTGTGTAGTGAATTCAATACACAACGTGCTCGATGCACGTTTGCTTTTTAGCATGACAACTTTGATACATGAGGGCATATATCCTAGGAATATTTGATATTAGGCTGGGTGAGCACAAGTCATCTGAGCTCAGATCTGTCTGCTTTTAGGTGTTCACTACGACCACGTCAACATTTGCTACAAAACCATCAATAAAGAAAAAAATTTGGCACAGTTAAAAAGAAAACTGTATTTAATTAACAGTACAAGTTATTGCCGTCAATCATGACATATACTGGATGCGAGATTAGTGTCGGAACAAACAACTAAATACCGACCACCATTTAAAAATTTTGAATTATAATGTGCCTCTTCGAGGTAATAAATTGTCGTAAATTAGGACCAAATACTCCAGAGCAATACTGCAAACGATATACCACTCCAAGACAAGACTTGGTGATCATGGTGGTTGGTCAGTGAGTAGCCCAGCCTAGTTATTTGTTTAGTTCTGACCTATTCATTAATAATCCTTCTGCTGCTATTCAGAATAGTTGAGAGACAGTCTTGCTTTATTATAAACCAGAATATTTGTTCTGGCATTGAATAGTCATTCGCTTGGTCTTTGCCATCATAGGAGTTTAACCATTATGAAATCCAGGAGTTAGCACTTCCTTAACAAAATCATATTTGCTTTTAAAATATCTAAAAAGATACGTATTTTGATCCATTTAATTTAAGGAAGAATTAGTTTCTTCAAATGATTACTACCTAAAATATTAATTTACAAAAAGCATTTCTTTGAGTACTAACCAAGGAAGTGCTTTTTTACAAGTTAATTTCTTTAGGTCTTAAACATCTGAAGGAAACTAATGTGGCAAAAAATAAAATTGGTCAAAATATTAGATATTTTAAAAACAGAACGAGTTTTGTTGTGAGAGGGTCAAATTATTGTCTTCTGAAGGTAATTTATCATATTTAACCACGATATACCTGGAGTCCTGTTCAAATATTTTGGGAGTTTTTAACAGTGTTGCATCAAGATGTAAAGTTTCATATCATAAGTCCCGTTTTAATTTTATATTTTCAGTCATTCCAAGTCGACATGTACATAGCTGTACGATGGGAAGACTATCGCTTGAATTTTACCATCATGAGGTCAAAATACAAACATTATGTCATGCTTAACGACGAAGAAATTAGCAATTTATGGCTGCCAATTGTCGGATTTCGCAACTCGATGGGACATAACGGAATAGTATTTAATTCAAGAGAAGATAAACTTAGACTTCATAACAGCCAATTATCATTTACATTAAGGTAATTGTAGCCGACTTTCATTCTATTAGTTTAAAATTATTGTCGCTGCTTATTCCACCTTGTTCTTAATTTTAATAGCAAGCGAAATGATAAATTTGCGTAAACAAATTGAATATAGTAAATCTAACTGAAAAATCATTCAGTTACTAAATCTTATTTTGTACATTTTTACATTGAGGTGTCCTATTTTTGTTAAAGGCTTTGAACACTGAACATATTTCCCCACTCTAAAATGAACAACAACACAATAAACCAAAAAACGTAAACGGTTAAAGAATCACACAGGTGCTTTATGGAAATTGCAAGACACAGAATCTGAGAAACAAAGAAAAAAGTCAATTGGCTGATTGAGTTCTAACCCATGTTTTAGAGATGGCGTCTTTACGACCTGCAATAATTCCAATTACTGAGGCCATGAAGCAAGTTGATTACACTCCTTATTTCCATGCAGGTGAATATTTTCTTAGCAACCAACACGCAGAAAGGGCGAAGAGTTCTATGCTCGGCGGTAGACTGTTTCCTGGTACTTCAGATGGCAGATCGTATTCCGGTTATTCGACAGGTCTTTAACAGAGGGTGTTAATTTCCAGCTTTTAGGCGCTTAAACCACGTGGTACTCCTCCTAACTTACGTGTTGATTACCAATGTTGTTGACGTCACTGATAAAGGTTGATTAACGGCTAAATTCGGCTGGATCCTCTGCTCTGATATCTCAGTTAGCAGAACACCTTCCGTTTATTAAACGGCTCTTCTACCCAGTGCAGGTATTTATAGTGCACAAATCAAGAAACAAGTTGCTCCTTATTTACACGTTGAGGAGTAATTTATCCTTGGCCAACAATGAACAAGGTAGAACATCTAAGCTCAACTGGTGTTTGTTTACTATTAGTTCAGCTGACAGAATATGTTCTGTTTATTCAACAAGTCTTAAGGAGGCTGATGATTTATAGGGTATAGAAATAAGGTGAATCTCACCTAATTTACATGTTGATGAACATTTTTTCTAAACTTTGAAAGTTGGAACCACTTCTTACTTCGGCTATAGCTCGTTTCCAGGTAGGTCTCTTGACATGACAGTCCATTTATTCGAGGGATCTTTGACCAAATGCAGTGATTTGGAGTATAGAGCACCAGAAACAGTAGAATGTATTATAAAATAATTAGTAGCAATAAAATTTCACCTTGTTTTTTTTTTGTACACATTTAAATTTTCATTAACCTAAGCACTGAGTATAATTTTACATTGACAGATGGAAGGCTAATGAACAAACAATATTTTTTCGATAATATTTTGCGTTATCTTATTTTCAGAAGAGAAGCCAAATTTCATTGTCAGTTCGACTTCGGCTCGTATCCATTGGATCAGCACACTTGCTTCGTGGAAATACAATGTAAAACTAACAATGAAGCATACCTGATTCTACATAACAATTCCAATGATTAATGACTGAAACGCATTGTGATGTACCATTTCCTATAACTACGTGGATTTTAGCTAATACAAGAAAATCTTTCATTTTAATTCACTTGCGTTGTTTTTATCATGCTTTAGTATCAGGGAAACAGTAAACTTATGAAACGTTTTTCCAAACAATATGTAGCAACAAAATTCATATATTTCTTACATAACTTATAGCATGCATAATTTTTTATTTGCTTCCTATACACATTCATTATTTCATTAAATTATTCTTTTACTCACTGTTATCATAAAGTTAATCTACAAGTAGTAAATACAGAGCCTTTGTAAATTATTGTTATTAAATTACAATAATTTTTATTACTGGCATTAAATACCTGTAATATTATAATACCGAGTAAATTTATACCTAAACCATTTACCTGCCTTTAACGCTGTATCTTTTGCGGACACTATTGTCTAATGTGCTGGCTCTATTCTCCCATACGAAAAACAAATGTTAAACTATATTTTTTAGTTGTGTAATCATGCTTATTATTTTTTCAGCGATGAATTATAAGGCCTCTATAATACTGGTCCCCAATTCCTACACTTCAGGACTTATGAGTGGCGCAACACCACCAGAATTCGTAGTTGATGGCTTCAAAGAAGGTACTTGTTCAAGAAAAGATGGAATTGCTCGGAGTAAGTACTAAATACTGGTCTAAATGGGGATACCTGGAGCTTTTATACGTTACGTTATGGCAACTTGATTTTATTTCCTGTTGTCTTTATCATCTTTGCTTTAGGAGTTTAAGTTCCTTAAGTAGGTCAGTATATAAACTTCAAACCACTTTCAAGCCACTTTATCTCAAAATGGCTTCGTACTAAAACAAAAGGGAGAAATTTAAGTGCTTCAACAACTACCATCGTGCTGCGTGCAATACCCTACGTAACTTAGACTTGTTTTGGACACACGTCCTTGTATAAAATGAGAGGTGGAAATGTTCAAACTAGAGTGACTACCCGCTTTCCTTTATACGAACAAGAAAGCTGGAGTAAAATGGGTACTGGAAAAGCACAGTGATTTAAAACGTGTTTAGTAGACATAACACGATTTAAATCCCGTTGATAACTTGTGACTTAACCTCAAGTCTCTCCACCTGAAGTAATGTAAAAAGGATTGACTAAAAGATACGACAACATAATGATTTTTGTGCCCATATTTAGACAAATCAAGCATTATTTAGGTCCAAAATCTGTAAACAGTTGAAGAGCTACTAACAAAAATTCGTAGAAAAACGTTTGATTATGGACCGAAAGTTCATAAGAAAAAGCACAACTGTATCAGAAGTGGGTTAAGTATGACGTAAGAAACGTCAGGCTTACCCATGTATATGAAAAAGGTTTTTCCAAAACGAATGAATGTTTGTGTATTTTTCAAGATTGCATTCTTTTCATTAAAAATAAACTGCGAATGTAATGTGGGTGGATGAGTACTTTTACTATGGCTTAATTTTAAACAAAATCCAAATGAGTTACACTACCTTATCTCAATTGTAAACACTCACAAACTGAAAAGGGGCAAGCAAAACCGTTGCATACTAAAATTTGCACAAATTTAGGAGAAAATTCTGAATTTAATATATTTTCTTTCATCTGATAACGTTGTAACCCCACGGTCAGAATCGAATGGCAGAAAAAGGAAACTCTTAATAATTATTCTTTTCAGTTGTTATAGTTTGTTTTAAATTTTTTATTTATGTTGGATCGAAAGCTTCTTCTTTGTGGGGAAAATAATTAAAAATTTGTGCATAAAAATAACTTTATCGTCGTAATTTTTTTTTACATTATCATGTAGTGTTAAGATATATAATTTACAATATATAATAATAATGCAATATACAAATAAATTCAAATAATATATAAAGGCAACAAAAGTTAGAACTTTTGAATTCTTTCTTTAAAAATTGCTTAAAATGTTTTGCACACGCAAGTTGTTATTTTATTTTAAGCAGTGCTTACAAATGTACAAAAGTGGATTATTTAAATTAAAAAACTCTTCAATTACCATTACGTCAATGTATTTCAAATGTCTATTCTCATTTACCTCTCTATAGCTTACTCTTGCATCGAATACAGTTTTGTATTTAAGAGAAGAATACCACATTACATCATGGTTACATACGCTCCCAGTTTCCTGATTGTTTCTCTGAGTTGGATATCCTTTTGGTTGGAAGTTGATGCAACACCTCCTAGAGTAGCATTGGGTCTGACATCTCTTCTTACGTTAACTACGCAGTTTTCATCTTCACAGAAAGACCTCCCACCTGTAGCTTATGTAAAGGCCATTGATGTTTGGATGCTTGCTTGCATTGTAATGGTGTTCTTAGGACTTGTCGAATTTGCTGTTGTCAATTACTTAAACAGGAGGAAGGTTCATGCAATAATCCTTGTAAAAAAGGTTAGTACAATTAGGCATTTGAATTCACCATTAATCATGTGATTAAGATTGAATTTTACTGCGCATCACGGACCATTCAGAATGAACAACTTGATCCTTCTCTTTTTTTTCTGGGTTCAATATGCTACCAGGCTATTTATTGATTACTCTAATCTGAATTAATTTTGCGCAAGTTTTTGGAACATAAAGGAAACAATATTCGAACGAGGAAGTTTGATTTTCGAATGTTAAGACACTTCCTGAATTATTATTCAAATGAAGATAATTTAATGTAGCCTCAAGTTATTAGATTATGTAATGGGTTAAAAAGTTTCTTTTCACTCCTAATAGTTATTTACTAAAGGTGGAAACATGAAACCTAATGCAGTTGGAGGTGGTGAAGCGTAAGATGGGGAGATCTGACTTTTGATTGGGGAAACTGTCCCGTTTTCCAAGGGGTCCAAAAGGGTATCAACGTTGTCTACAATTAGCAGTCAAGCAGCACACTATCCAATAGCCTTAAAACAATGCTTGATTTCCGGTTGATTTGAAAGTTCGTCTCTAAACTGAATTGGAAAGGTTAGCTCTAGGGGAAAATAATCTTTTCATTTTGGTCTAAACTTTTTTAGTTGCTAGTCCTTTATTAAACTTTCCTACCATTTAGTATTGTAGAGCCACTCAAATAAAATAGTTTCACTATGCCTGATCTTTCTAAGGAATTATGAAACCAGGATCCTGCTATAGTTACGAACCTGAATGTCTGTACATTTTACTAGCTGTTATTCAAAAACAATGATGGTAGGGTCGTACTTTTAGAAAAAAACTATAAAATTTCAACTTAAAACAACGAAATACAATGAGCACGTAAGATATTCAAGCTGTTTCTATTTCTTCAATAAATTTAAAACCTTTTATTTATTAAAGGTATGAATCATGAGAAATTGCTTTGTGCCAGAACGGCTTTGAGCTCTTGGATTTGTCATTGATTTTGGTGTTCCTTGTCCAGGGCAGCCCCTCTGGGTGAGTGTGAACTGTACATGAACATCTTGTGAACGTTTTGGGAAGTTTTGGAGTGTGTGAGTCGATTTGGCACAGAGAAAATTGCATTTGAGACTCGTGTTTACTTTCTAACTGTGGAGGCAGCCATGTTGCCATTTCATATCAAGAAATACAATTTTTCGAGTGGTGGTTCAAGACTGGCTTTGGAACTGTAAAATATTTTTCTTTCATCGAGGTTTTGGACCAGAACGGTTTCTGGGGACACCCCACCATATTTCCCCTTAAAGGCAGATTTTTCGGACCCCTTTTTGGTGCTTTTTTGGTGATTCATTTGCGGGATTCTTGGGGGTGCGTGACTGTTGTGACTGTTCCATGATGATCGGAAAAAATATTCGTTGCGAGGTGTACTTGCCTGCAAGAGGCCACCAATGTTAAAAAAATCAGTAAACACAAAAAGAACGATAACTTCCGTAACGACAGGTAAAACGAAAAACATGGTAAGAACAAAAGTTCTGGTACAAAAGCAAATGATAACACACCAGAAGATCTTAAAAAAAACACTTACTCCACAAAGCACACTAAAATAAGAAAGTCAAATGCAGTTGCAGCATTCGGGCTCACATCCACGCATACTGCTTCTGATACTGTGTTCTCCTTTGAAAATTCAGATGTGAAATGATCTCAAAATACGATGATGGAATCCTCTATTTACGATCGTTGCCTATCAGATATATCTGTTGAATCGAGTAAAATAAGCGAGGTTCTCCCTTCCATCCGAACTGAGAAGTCAAGCTCTGAAACCTGTGAGCAATCCATTTCTGAGCTTCATACTTCTTTGATGGGCCTGCAAAAGGACTTGGCTCATGAGAAACAGGCTATGTGTATAAATGAGCTTTAACACGACTTTGACTATAAATAAATCACTCAGTAGGCTTGACACTGCACTGTCCGAGACTAAAGTTATCGACACAACTAGGTTTAGTCGCATTGATACGACCAAGCAGGTGGATCCTGACCTAGTTTCTAAGCACAATCACGCAAAGGAAATACAGGCAAAATGGAAAACATGCTGTCATATACTGCAGTAGATGATATCTTTAACACTAAATTGTCACTTTTAATGAGTAGCAATCATCAAATCTGGGATTGCCCCGCTGATAGATACAGTTGAAGGCATGTTTATAAACCAGGTTACTATGCTTGCAGATATCAGCAAGAATCTTGGAGATTCTATATTGAAAAAAAAACTAGCGAATTTAACTGCAACACCGAAAACTCTGCCCCAGTAAAAACAAATAATGATGGTGAAAACTACATTGTGAGCTCTGTTTTCTCCTCTAATAAGGCTGGAAATATCACACTTCTCGCTTCCCATGTCAATTGCATCCAGGTGGATGGCAAGAACCCTGTAGCCCAGACGCCACTCCCTTCTGTTTGTAACAAGCATAAAAATTATGAACACAATGTCTGTTATAAATTGAATGAGAGAGAGATCATTCTGATGCCATAAAATTATAAACGTTTAAGAAATAACTGTGATAGTCTCCTTGACCTGAACGCGTGTCGTAAATCCATAGCACGGGAAACAAACACCTTTGACCATGGCAGAATGATCATAATTGGTGACTCTCAGGTAAGAAACATCAGACTCAATGAAATCACAGACCTAACTTCACGAACTTGGTGCTTCCCCGGTGCAAATATTGAACATTTTCACAGACCTGTTGTGGACATTCTTAAATCTGAAAACAATGTCCAAGACGTCTCACTCTGTCTGGGCACAAATATTATTGGTTCTGACTCACCCAGTGTCATTACCGATCGTTTGGGATCTCTTATAGACCAAATCAGATAATGTGCACCAAAATTATGCATCAGGAGGGGAACTCCTTTAGGTGCTTTACTCAAACAAACGTTGCATCACCAGGCAGAGCACTAGAAATTCTAATTTGGTGTCGTCTTCATTTTAAAAGAGAAAAAACTGTGGTCGAAATCAATTTTCATGGAATAGGAAAAAGAACACCTGTTTTGTAGAAGTTGGCTAATAAAGGAAGAAGTTCAAAGAGATGCAAAACTAAACTAGTGTTCAACTTAAATCTGTTATTCTAATCCCTCTAGGCTGGTTGAAATGTGCCCCAAATCAGGACAAATACAGCCAATAAACGAGGTCCATGGAGATGTGAAAATAAACTAGTGGTTAAACGAAATCTGTTATCCAAACCCCACTTAGATGGTTGAAATGTGTCCTAAATCATGAGAAATGCTTATAATAAGCGAAATTCAAGGAGATGCGGAGAAATACATACACTACTGTCTCGGCTCTATCAAATTTTCCCAGAAAGGCCAGTAATGCTGTTGATGGTTAGCCGCGAAGAACTGTTTTCATTGTCATTTCTGGCTACAACAATTACACAGAAAGGCTTACTGGAGTAATGTAACTAGAAAATGAAGGCTTTCCATGATTTTTTGCCATGTTTTGTTGAGTACTGTGATCCATCATTAAGGTCTGGCCAGACCTTTTACTTACCTGTAGTAATTGAAGATGTAATGTTTGTTTCAATAAAGACCAAAGTTCTGTGCCCTCCCTTCCCCCATACTGCCCCACCAACAAATTTTTGAGACGTCATAATAACAATATCTTAAAGCACTGCAAAATCAAGAATGATGTACTAACCTGTATTGATTTAGAAGGATTCGGTGGAAAATTATGAAACATTTCGCATTTTTACCCCTAACTTTGGGGGGTTGTAACTAAAGATGGGTTCATTTCTGGACCCGAGTTATGGGTCTTTTTATTCTTATGTTTAATCATCGACCCTGAAAGGTTGGTCAAACATTTCAGTACCACTCTGTATAAAACCTTAATATAACGGGCTCCTGGTGGTTTCCTGTCACAAAATGTTTGATGAGGGAGCAGCAAACAAACAGAAAGGTGTTAATCGCTTTACCATGAGCGGTATTTTTACTTATTGCATTTCTGCGATGTTTTCTTTCTTGGCTTTTGCTTTCTCGCCAAATATGTTGTGGAAGGGCTGAAATGCACCCCAGGAGTTCGTGATATTAGAGCTTCGTATTATGACAATAGTTCTTATTTCCATGGTTGCTATTGAAGTTGTCCGTTAGTTGTCCCAAGTCACTTCTTTCACGTCCCCCAAATTCCTTGAACAGTTCGGCATATGAAATCACACATTCCTCATGATTTGTGATATGGCCTTTAAATGTGTGTTATTCAACTTGATCAACAGTAAAAATGCAGAATGTGATCACTAGTTTAAAAAGTTCATGAAAAGGTAACGTACAGGTTTTTGAGATTAACAAGATATTGATAATAGACTAAACAAATTAAAAAAACTGAAGTTTAGATTTTTTAAATAGCTATAAGTGGCACTATGATTTTAATGAGGTTAAAAAAGTCACCTTATATATCGAAGAATATAAAAACTATATTCATTGTCACAGGATTTTTTTTAATGGACAGAACACAACACTGTTGGACGGCATGAAATAGGAGTGCCGTATTGGATGCACCAGTATAGCAGTACCCTCATGAAGAAGTCATGCAGTGTTGTGTTCTGCCCTTTTTTCGGTGGTTATGGAGACTATGTTAACACATTCCGAAATATAGGTTGCCTTTCTTTAACCACGGTTAATGCATAGTAATCCATGTGTTTTTCATTATGGACTCTCAGCTCATTGCTACCAAAACAAGCTGACGAAGACTTACTCATAGTTAAAACTTATCATTACCGATAATGTAAATAGGTAAATAAACCTTGAGTGGCCAGAAGTACAGTATTGCCTACCCAATAAATATCAGCCTGAGTAAAATCTCGCACTAAAATCATCTACTCCTAATATATTCAAACAACCACTCAGTTAAGATGCTTGGAATCTCCTATTAAGACCTGAAGAGTGCAGACGGACTAAAGCAGAAAATTGTACTCGAAACCCATTTTCGCGAAAAAAATTTAGAAAAGTCTACGAGTATAACACTGAAACGCTGTATAGAATAAATCAGCTCTACTGCCAAAAAAAATTCTTTTAGTCTGATAGGTCTGACGTGTGATACAGTTTTAGTAACTTTCATCGACCTTTTATTATATCTATACATTTAAAACTGAACACTAGACAAACAATACCAACTGGAACTGTTCATAACTGTTAGATTCCCACATTACTGGCTTCAGAGTACAATATTTAAAAACGGACTAACAGTTGGACGACGTTTTGTATGAGTGTTGGCTGCTTAGAAAGAGTGATGTAGGATTAATGGTAATCAAGATGGACACAAAGGAGTTGTTTATGTTTCAATGTTCATCCTTTTGTCTAAACATGTTTACCTTAAGTGATTCCAGCATTGTAAGATTATAAAAATACAGTTTTATTCCTGCTTAGTACATTGCCCTTATAATCGAACTACTTTTCTCTGTTTCAGAAAATTGCCTTCTCTGCATCCAGACCAACGGCTAATCAACAGATGAAAGATTCCGAGCATTATGTTGATAAACTTTCTAGGCTGATTTTTCCTATAATGTTTCTTTTGTTTAACGTTTGCTACTGGTCTTACTACTCTTCAGTCCGTTAAAAGTATGTAACAGATATACAGGCATAAGAAATACGTCAATATAAAGTGAAGTGCTCGTTGATATTTGTGGAATTAAAAAATTAAATCGTTTAAACCAAAGCATATAATGTATTAATATTTTTTCTCATAACTGCAAGTTGCATATGTACACCCAATCAATACATTTATTTAATACTTTATTAAATACTTATTACTTTATACTTAATCCATTTTCTGTTTTTTCTTAAAGCTGTTTCAGTAATTGTACATACTAGAAAGCTCATACCCCACATTTTATCGAATTGATGGCATATCTGATCTTTACAGTCAAAAGAAAACTTTATTCAAGAATATTTGACCATTAATGGTTGGGGTTCACTAGTCATTATTTAATACAAGCATGATATAATGTCAGCCATCCGCCAACACAGAGAAGTAAATAATCGCGATAGAGATATTTTGCTTAGCGGAAATAAATTTGACTTAGGATAGGGACAACTGATACGTGAGCGAGAGATTTAATTATGTTCTCTCGGATGCGTTGTGGTGATGCAGAAAGCCTTTAGTCTCATTATGCCTTCATTACTAACACGTGTCTGTATCACTGAGAGACACAGTCCCGAGGCCTAGGATGTACTTACATTGATTGCAGAAAATATCCTAATACAAACAAGACTGCAACTGCTCATTACTGCTTATGCATTTTATGCGTGAAAGCAGTTTTTGAAATACAGTTGGGTGAGAAGAATTTCGTGACATGTGATATGGTCTAATGACGTCACGTCCCACTCCAGTCGTTTATTCGACCGGATCAGTGCTATCACTTATTAGTGTCAGACCGGAAGTATCAGAATTCGGTCGATTTACCACGATTTTTTTATGAAAATACATTGCTGCAAGTTATAGGCTTTGATATTGAACAGTTCAAGATTAAATCGTTTACGCATGAAGGGTACTAGATCCTTGATCAAGAATCATTCCCAATTATGCGTCCGTATGGAAAAGAAGTTGAACCGGAATTGAACTAGTTAGTTTCAAGTTTTGACAACATCAGACGGAAAACGGAAAACGATGGGGGAAATAGCGGTTACTTTGCGCTTCACCGGTAACTGTCCCAGTAATCTCCACATATTGACAATACAGGTATTTATGTCGAACAAATAGCGGGTCGTACTAATCAGACATTGTTTAACCAGACGAAGTTCTCGGAATACTATTTAGTGTAACAATTGTGTAGTATCAATTCGACAAACACGTGAGTCTGCTTTGCCAGCAACGAGGTAGTGTGTAGTAAGCTGTGCAGAGAAACGAAAATTTACCAGTTCGATGACGGCTTTGGAAGGCAGTGCTGCACGTTAAATACACGTTCCAAATTCATGTTAAGATTACTTTAGACGGAAAAAAGAGACTAGTCTTTCGTCAGTTAAGGTAATATTCCTGCGGAAGAAAATTAGAAATTGGTTAGTCGTTAATGTAGCTCATCAACGGTCGTCTGAAATTTTCCTTTTTTTACTACCAAAAATTAATATGCATTATGTTTGGATAAAGAATGCACAGAGGTGCTCATCTAACCCAGGCTCCTCCCCATCACATAAAAGAAACCAAACGAAATACTCCTCCTTCAACTCTCCTGAAAGTAATACTTTTCACAAGTGGCTATACCTGGCGGCATCTGTTAAGGTGGTGGTGAGGGGTAGGGGTCTACTTGGGATTAACAGGTTTAGGGGCTATTTTTTTTACCCTAAGCCGTACCAAAATATAAATTATTTTTATTCATTTAGATTTTGTTTTATAAATTTAAGTTTATCTGACTGAAGTTCATATATCCGATTGAGCATTTTTCTTGGGAGGGAGGGGGGTCGTGACTGAAGTTCAGAAATTGCCGTTCCTCCCCACGCCTCCACCACCCCAAAAAATCGGCTCTGGTCGTATTGCATGCCTGAATGTTTAGAACTATTTGATAGATTTATCTTTCAGGAACAATGTCGCTCTTTTATTATTCGTTTAAAAATTGAATGTAACAGTAGCATTGGTTATTATGGCTATACGCGTGCGATGAATTGTGTCCACCTTTCGGCAACCGTTGCTTTACCTATACTCACGTCAAATGGAAGCCGTGGGCTCATGATTTTTAAGCATAAGCAGTTATTATCTAAACCATTAAAAACTTACGGTCGGTATATATATATATATATATATATATATATATATGTATATTTATGTACCTCTTCTCCTCTTGAAGTAGGAAGCCTAAAAATATGAGAAAGGTGTCAAAAGACAGTAATTTAATCCGGATTTCGCGTAGGCGTATTTTGGTAGTTCTAGGTACATTTTTTTTCCCCTCGATAAAAGCGAAAAAACCCCTTTGGACCATTGTTGAAACGATTTTTTCGAAGTTGATTGTTAGTTTCGGAATCCTGCTGTGCGATGGTCCACAATTGTTGCGCAATAGTGTTGTCAGTACGATTACGGCTGACAATGCTAACAGCCCTCAGTCAAGAATGTGGGACGTGCAGCTCGCTGATGGACGATTGTTGGAGTAGCATTTTGGATATTTCAAATACAAACTACCTATTTAGCCTTAAATTTAAGTGAAATTACGTAAAGCTACGAAAAGGTTAATGCTAAATTAGGCCTATTTAAAAAAATATATTGATAACAGAAAAGGGTGCCAGAAATATTTCATTTGTGAAACATCGACATTCGCTCAATAGTGTGCTATTAGCTGGTGTCTCTACTCAGCAATAGTCCAGCCTAGTTGTGGTAAACACGTATAGTTTCTAGGTAAGATTTCGCCTTGCACGAAATCTTTTATATTAGTTAAAAATTATATGTGACGTGTGGTTGCTCTTTCAAAGCATCACACGTAGCGGGGAAGGAGATGGCTTTTTAGTAAAAATTCTTAAAATTTGTGAAACAAGTAAACCATGTAAAGTTAGCAAAATTTATTTGAATAAAAAAAACCTATCTATACCAAAAGCGGCACAAAGGAGTATGCGTGATAAAATTACCAAGCATGTTTGTTCAAGCATGCAGCAACTCGCGTGCTACAGCGTTGAAACGTCCTTGCAGCGGGGATGGATAAGGTATCTTCAAGCCAAGGCCGACTGGGAAAGAAGTCGCATGTCTCGCCTCCTGGCTCATTGTCAGTTTAGGTGCATGCCAGAAAGGAGATCGCTTCTACGAGCCAAGGCTGACTGGGTACAAATTGCATGCCTCGCATCCTGGCTCAGTTACAACTCAATCGCGTGCCGGAAACGGAACGGCTTCTTCAAGCCAAGCCCGACTGGGCTACAAATCGCGTGTCTCATCTCCTGGCTCAAGGCCAGTTCATGCATGGGTTAGAAAGAAAATACCTTTATCGAGGCTTTGGTAAAATAAGATTCGGTGATGTTGAATTAAGTGGCATGGAGCCGGGAAACGAAACCCACATCCTCTCCCGCAGACGATCTTGTGAGAAGGGATTGCATACAAAGATAAGTTACAACTTGGACACTCTTTATATGCTCCATGCAGTATATAAGACATTTTTTTTATACGCTCGATTCAGTAAACAACGGGAACCAGGTTGGATGAGGAAGGTTCATGATTCTTGCGCCTCGTAGCACGCTTAGTCCTGTACTGTAGTCAGAGGTATTATGGCTGACAATCTGAATAAGAGGCGCATGTAGCTATCAGGTGGCCAGACTGTTGGAGTGATTTATGGTTACCATATCGTTTGTTTGTGAACTGAGCCTTAAGAAAAACGCGTACTACATTCTGATCATTTTCTTGATTGTTTTAGATGTGGAATGTCTGTCAGCAGCATAAGAGTTGAAGCATAAAAGCTCCTGGAGCGTATTTTTCAAGCCAAGGCCTGCTGGGGTAGAAATCGCGTGTCTCGCCTTCTCGCTCATTGGCAGTTAGGCACACGGCAGAAGGGGGGGCTGGTCTTCTAAACGGCGAAGCCATTTTTTGTTTAGTTAATTTGTTTATGAACTGAAGCCAAAAAAAAACGCGTAATACATTCTGATCATTTGCTTGATCGTTTTAGATGTGGAATGTCTGTCAGCAGTATAAGAGTTGTAGCATGAAAGCTCCTTGAGCGTAGCGAGACGACGCGGAATGAGCGAGCGACTCCGCTAGTATTTATTTAAATTCTTGTTTAAATTATATGATTCGTAAAGAACAACAGCACTGAAATAGATGCATTTTTCTGAATTGTACATTGATTATTTAAATGAAAAATCCTCTAATTTTATCCTTCTACATTTTAACACGTAAAGTAAAACTTCAATCATATAACCCTTTTTTACGGTACATTGACGGTTTTTTTTATCCATGAACCTTTTTATGACATTCTGTAATGTCGACTAAACCCTGGAAAATCTGGTATGAATACTATACTTCAATTTGACAGCAAACACCGAGTTTTAATAAACTAATTCGAAATAATGATGACTACCCGAGACACTCGCTGATGCTAGCTCATTTGGTGGTGGATCACTTCGCTCGAGGTTATTTCTTGTTTCAACACTTATGCTGCTGACGGATCATTACACATCAAAAAAATGATCATGATCATTGTAGTGTGCGTTTTTCGTAGTGTTTCAGTTCATAAACAAACCATAACTTTTGCCTACACTTTCATTTCGCTTTGTTTATGTTAGTAAGCCTTGCTACTAATTTTGCAACCTGACCCCTGTTGTTAACAAATTTTTTTATTCAAATAAATTGTGCTGCATAAGCTACACAGTAGAAGCAACGCCAGAGATGAACACCAGGAACCCCATGTTGTCTATCATTTGTTCGTCATTTCACGAAACATGACTTTCTGCCCAGTCGAAAATCGTTACACTACTGTCGCATGCTGAAAGTTACCAACAACCTTATATCAAAAGTTACTAACGCAACGTTAATTTATTAACGCAATGAAGCTAATGCAAATGAACCATTTGCTGTATTGCATAGACATCAAAGGGGCTAAAGCAATATAAATATCAAATGCATTACGAAAGTTGAAGCACTAGTTTTAAAACAGCTAACTCCATGCCCAGCTGTGGTAGTTGCTTAGCGACTGTCAACATAATCCATAAACACTGTTAAGAAGCTACTTATTCACGAGTTAATATCCTCTCGTTTCGTATGTCGTTACCCGTATTTCTTCTGCACGCACAGCTAGTTTAATTAATAAACAACTGCCGACGTATTGAGTGCCAGTCAACGTCGTTGTAAGAAAGCTGTTGACTAGAAAGATCTATTCCATCTTATGATATGTTACAGTCTTTTAAATTTATTTGTATCTTATGTATCACAACATTGAATAATGGAAAATGTTTTTCAAGTGAAGAAAATGAAAAGGTTTGGTAAGTTTTACATGACGAGTGCGTAAATCAGCAATAACATCCACCTGAAGGCACTGGGGGTAACGGGAGCCAAGTGATAATTGAATTGTTTTTAAATTTCGTGCTTTTTGATACGGTTTGTTAAGAATCAGCACACGATAATGACAATAAGCTTAGCCGACAGCGCTAAGTTTTAAGAGCTCTATTAATGCACAAACTTCGTCATTTCTGACTCAGCCACATTGCAGTACGAGCTGAATTTACAGCAATGTGCACTACTAATATTAAATATCTTTAAACGATCAACTAATTCGTTCATCTACTTTATTGTGATGTGGTAGCTGGTATACTAGTTATGACAGTAAAGAGGAATCCTTGGAAAAGCTGCTCTCTTTGTTTTGCTTGCTATTATTGGGTGATTGCAGTTCTGACATTGAGAACATAGTGCTGCTGTGGCTGGAGAAAAATCTGGGTCCAAGCTGGCTAATGCATTAGGAATAGTCTTGCTGATTCTGGTTTTCCAAAACTTACAGTCTTATATTTTGTTTCCTACACAAATTCAAATTCAATTAGTAAGTATTTTACGAATTCGTATTTTTTCCGTATATCTCGATAAAGCCTGTTTTACTGTGTATTCTAAAAGAGTATTCAATATAGATACTCAAAAATACTTTGCTAAAGGTAACTTTTCCGTGGTTCTAATTTAGTGGGGAAACAAAACTCCAATACTATTCAAACCACACATACATTTTTAACACTTTGTTAACACGTTGCATGCAATTTTCGTAACATTGGAATCTAATACTAAGTTCCAAAAGTTTACTTATACAAGTAAAAATAGTAAGGTTTGTTTCATGTTGACGGGACGACCAAGAAAAACTGAGGTCAAAACAGGACAGCCAACAAGTTTTTCAGGTAAGGTTTGGACGTCACAATGTAATTGTAGAGGTTTTGAGGTCTAAAGTGAAGTAAACACGGTACTTGTATTATGACATCCAAATCTTACCTAAAAAGTTGTTTGTTCCTCTGTTGTGTTTTGACCTTAGTTTTTTTTTGGCCATATCCTGAACACGAAACAATCTTAACACTCTTTACTTTATTGAGTAAGTTTATGTTTTGCCACTACTCATATTTGTATTTATTTTGCATTTACATATCGAAGAGAAAATTATCAGTGAATTTCAGATATGTTTATAAAGATTTTACTTGCTTATTAGAATACATTTCTTTTGCTAAAACAGTTGCTTACTTTTCAGTGAGCCTCCTACAACTCACTGGGAACGTAGACCTGATTGGTTTAACTTGAGCTTTCCATCTGACTACAAAAAGAATCTACCTCCAACCAAACATGGCAAGTATTATCTGCCTAAAATTATTAGATTTCGACGAATTTTGCATTTCTTGCCACTTCAAACGATATGCGATTATGCCACAAATGCACGATTTTGTTGCTCATTCTACATCATTTCATTCTACATCCTTTCACCCTATTCTACTTCATCACTCACTTTGCACAACGGTAAAAAGTCTTGGGAAGGTGGATCAGACAAGTGCATCTTAGAAGTCATCCTGAGTTTGTAGGTACAAATGTCGGTCATGTCATCACAGCGAAATATTACCGCGTAATAGAGCATTGATGATGTAGTCAATTTTTAGTCTTTGACTTTCACTGTGTTCGGACTGTATTTCCATTGCCCTTGTGTAATTTACAGCTCTTTGTAAAATAACGCTTTACTTTATTTGATGGTTGTGTAGTTCACTTTATGCATCAAATAATGTACAGAATGCACAACATTTTTTCGTGTTCATCCTAAAATGAACAACAGAATGAAGCGGAATAACGCTACTAAGGTAGATTTGCTATTGCGCTTCCTTGCAGTAACGGAAGAACACTAACAGCAAAAAACAAACATTACGTAAGATTCGGTAAGCCTTTGTAAAGGATTTATATTCCATTGAGACGACGTAACTGGATTCGATCCAACATACTCTGGATCAAGATGATTTCGCTGTTGCAATACACTGTGGCCTTTTTTTCCTGTAAAATTTTGTGATTCTAGCATACTGTTTAAGTTTCCTTTTTGCATGCAAATAAATAGTTGGTATTGTATATACTTCGCATTACTTTAGATCCTTTAGATTCCTTTAGACATTCATGATGTTGGCACAGCGTTACGATGGCAAGAACATCAAACTTCTCATTGTTTTCATGATCCGGTTCAAATGTGGCTTCACTTGTTGCAAAAAGCAGAAACTTAAATAGCACTTTAGTAATGAAAGATATAAACAGACAACCCATCAAGTGCAGGTGAAATATGAAATCACGACATTTCGGTTACAAGTTCGGAACCGTTTTCAAGTGAAGGGTTTAAAAACATGTCAAACAACTTTAAAATGTCTTCACTTGTTCTCTGAATAAAGATTTTCTTTATTCTGTAGGATTACCTAATATTGTCTTGATTTTATAGCGAATTATATGCCCTCAGAACTATAAATACGGGTAGTTTTCATATGCTATTGCAGGTATTGTTTTGCTTGGTTACCAACTTGGTTTAGTTTAGCCAACACACACTGATTAACTCCATATTACAGATACTTTGATTTAAAAGAGACACGAAACCCCACCCAAACAGAAATTAAAACTTTAAAAGAAAATCATTGATTATACACAAACATAGCCGTGCTAGTCCAACTAGTTATAGAAATGGTGAGAGGAACACGTATTAGTTAGATGGAGTAAATGGAATCAAATTTGGAGAGCCATTACAGAGTTTTAATTTATTGTGTTAAATTCTGCTTTCTTTGTAGATTGTCCTACTAACGTTCAGGTTGGCATCTATCCATGGAAAATAGGTGTTATTTCCTATGCGAGCATGGTAAAGTAAATTTTTGCTATTCTAGTATTTATTTTTAAAAATGCGTTGGTTCTAGTTTTTCACTATTTCACTAGAAATTTTTTTTCACTATTTCATACTTTAAAGTAGTTGTTTTATTGCCGCTGCTTTTTAGGCCCAACATTTCAAGTTTTATGGTTCCTAATATGGGAAAAATCAGGCAATTTACGGAAAATTTGATCATACTGAATCTTAAGACCAGACCTAGGCTTACGTAGGCATTTATATAAATACTTAAAACCAAAAAAATATATAATTTACATGATTTTTAATTGCTTAAACTGCAGACAATTTTGGAAAGTTAACTATAACAAGAAGTTTAAATTTATTGCACTTGTTAACCTGACCGTAATTTAAAGTGAAAAGCCAATAAAAATTCGAAATAGTGGTTTTAGGTGAAAAGGACCCCGGAAAATACACCCCGTCAATGCTCTCCATTTTATTTCCCCTTCCTCCTGCACGAAAAATATCCCACCAATACCAGTATTGCCCCGGAAAGCATTTATTTCCCTTCCCAAAAAAGGTAAAAAACAGAACAAAACTAAAAACGAAAAACTCAGAACATGAAGGTTTCCACCAATCGCTGCTGGAGAATAGTAAGATTGAAACTTTTTCATATCAGTAACCACCTGGAAAAAATCTTCGCCCTCGCCCGAAAGAAAAGAAAAAAAAGAGGTAAAAAAATTACGAACACATACATAAAAAATTTCCTGGGGATATTATCCTGGAACCCTTGCCACCCCCAACGAACTTGATTTTCCGAAGGCTGAAATGGTCAGCCTTAGGAACTAAGGAGTTCTCCACTCCAACTACCCCAATCAAAGTTTCTTTAATAAAAAAAAACAGTAAATTACTATTATAATTTCTCAGACAGAAATTTGCTCTCTTGATCGTGTACTAAATTCGTCCAATCACAACCAACTTACATTGATAAAATTTCAGTAGCTTTCAAAAGCTACTGTGGTGTTATCAAACGTAACATCCCAAGAGCTAAGGAAATTATCGATAATTTTTTTTCAACTCGAGTGTTCTAGCCCCTTTAAACTCTCGAGTGATATTTAGGCAGACATTAATACCCCGAGTGCGTAGCACGAGTGAGTTTAATGGGCCAAAACACGAGTGTTGAAAAAATATGATAATTTCCAATAGCTCGCGGGGTATTTAGTTAGAGAATTTCACGTCCTATTTCAGTGTTCAGCGCGCCGATTGGCACTACGGCCGCTAGGAATAAACTTGATATTTGCCGCCGCTGAAGAATTTATCATTGGCGCACACCTCCAAACTTTTTAATTTAAACAATTCCGTAATAATAAATTAATAAATGCAGTACATAATTTTATTTTCTCTAAAAATGCAAGAGTAAATAAAAAAAAAAACAATCAAATACGGACTGTAGTAGAGCGTAATAAATTTCAAAACGGTGTTCAGAATTTGTTGCTAGGTTACGTTGACGTAGGCCTAACGACACAGGAGGATTAACTGGTTTCGCCACCGTCTTCTATGTGTGATTGCAGGCGTTGCTAGGTAACGCAAATGAACGACACTGTGCGTATTTCGAAAGAAAGGCCTTCCGGACTGTTACTGGTAGGAAAATACATACTTTTATTTGAAATGAATTCAACAAACGTATCGTAACGTGTCAACTCAGTAACGTTTGCAGTCGGTTGTAATTGGGCGAATTTAGTACACGATCAAGTGAGCAAATTTCTGTCAGGAAATTCTCTAACGTAATATCCCAAGAGCTAAGAAAATTATCGATAATTTTTTCAACTCGAGTGTTTTGGCCCTTATAAACTCACGAGTGCTATTTAGGCAGACATTAATTCCCCGAGTGCGTAGCACTCGGGAAATTATCTGCCAATAAATAGCACGAGTATCATACTTTCATAATTCATACTTTATAATTTTTTTGGCCAGTATCCTGTAATTTTTCTTCGACAAACTATTGGCAGAAATATTTATAATATTTACCACATTAGACTATTTTAGATTTTCGATCTTATGATAATTATTAGCACACTATTAAAAATTACTACACACACACATCTCTTTGCAGATTTAAGTAATACATTGTTGATGTGGCACATTCAACAGGAGGTAGACGCCGACACAGTATTGTGTACGACTTCTTGTAGGAGAGAAATAATTTTTTGAACTGGTTGATTGGTAAACTAATAAACTGTACTATTACGTTTTAAATATTAACAAACACAAAGAATGTTTAGTCCTTTTGTTATTATTTATTTTTAATTAGGATATACACCAGTACAACAGCCTTCTAGCTTTTGTGGATAAACAGTTAAAAATGTTTTCACACTCAGCCTGTAACCAGACTAAATGTAAGTCGTACAAATTAATTTGAAATTATACCCCTCGCACTATGGAATTAGGAACTAATTGCAAAATAATTAGCATTCCTTAGTTTTAACGTCAGGTTACAGGCTTCGTGTGACAACCGTAGCTGTATTATCAAGAAAAGGTTTAGGAGTATTACTAATGATTATCATATCAGTAACAGGAAGAGATTCATCGGAATGGCAAGTGTACATGGAAGAAAGATATGGTAAATTGGGAAAAATAGCTCAACTACACTATAACACGAAATTAGTAGACAGCAGGCAAGGAAACAACAGCTCATTAAAAATAACACAAGTGACTCAAAACGCAGCTGTTCAAATTTCTTCCGTCTCCTCCGATTAATTAATTCTTATTCAAACCACTACCCCTCACACACTCATCCAGCAATGACTTATGAGAATACCCAGCTGATCCAACAGGTATTCTCGTGTTACCCTCCACAGTTGACTAACTACAGTTGAACAAGCATTAACGTTTCAATAGATTTATTTAACCATTCACGGCAGTTACTAAAGTATGAAAGAGCACTAATATTGTAAATAGAACCTTTTGGTGCGAACTTAAGTGCCAGTTTAGTGCCAATTCAAACAACGAATAATTAAAAACTTTACATGATAAATAAGCGAACAACATACGAATGGAGTATAGGCTTCTCGCTAAATGTATGGCAAACACAAAATTTTACAAGTCGGGTTTGCATGTTTTTGAAGGTTTCAACCGATTTATGTAAATGTGAGAATTCAGTAATGCGTAATAGGACAAAATGCGAACATGAATGAGTTTTATTTATCATTCATGTTCGCATTTTGTTCTATTATGCATTACTGAATTCTCACATTTACATAAATCGGATGAAACCTTTAAAAAACATGCAAACCCGACTTGTAAAATTTTCTATTTTCCATACATTTAGTGTGAAGCCTACTCCATTCGTATGTTGTTCGCTTATTTTTCATGTAACGTTTTTAGATTTATGGTTAGTAGTAAACAAAAATATATTTCAAATAGATTGAAATTATTAATTATGAATCCGTTTACTTTTTTTCCGGGGGTAGGAGGGGGAAGTGTTGGGAGATTTGTTCCCAATGCATATATTAAAAAATATGGTATTATTAGAGTTTTACGTCAGTGAGTTCCCGGCAATTGTAATTGGTGGTGGCTGTAGGATGCTGATCGTTCACATACCTAACCTTGTTTTTGTTCTGTGTTCGTATTTTTTTGAAGTGGGATATTTCCGAGGGAAAATTGATACTGTGGGGGCATTTTCTGAGGGAAAGGGCAATTTTCTAGGGGAAAACATCGAATGGGCGAATATTGGCGGGGTTATTTTCCTGAGGGCTTTCCACCAGAGGGATATTCGCCTGCTACCGAAAATGGTAGTTTAATTTCAGTTCATTTTTCCCTTTGATTCCCAAAGATTCAGTTATTTTTAAAAATGATAAGATTATAAACAGCCCCAGTAAATGTGTTATTTTATGCTGAGTAAATCGAAGAAATTGAAAGACTTGTTCACACTCTCTGCTTACATCGTTGGTTTCATGACCTCTTTGAAACTCACAACACGTAATGCAAATAAACACTGAAAACAGGACGGAATGCACAATGAACTCTCAAATTTTGATAAATCAGTATTAATGAAACCTACTATCATGGCCTTCATGACTTAATTCGCAGACATTATGAGTAGGAATTAAGGCCTCGAACGTTGAGAAAAAAGGCCAAAGCCCTACAATGCCAGATTAGAATGCCTTAACGGCAAACGCGACCTTTGGGCACAACAGTGGTAAGTTCAATTCTGGCTCAGGTAGTCTGACATTTAGGTCCAAAAGGCAACAGAAATGAGTTTGCATTTTTATTTATTAGTACGTAAATAATCACACTTTGGTTACTAAGTGTTTTATAATTTTTAACAACGGTATTCCAACACTCCCCCATAATAATGACGGCTCTACATGAACAGTAGGGTCGAGTTCACCCCCTTGTTGTTCAGCAAAGTCAGCATCAGGTGAGTTTTGGAATTTCCTGGCGAGGAGTGGTCCTTAAGAAAAAGCACTCACACTTATTTTGAAGAGAAATTATATTTTTTATATGAATCCTGTGCCCCAGTTAGAGTATGTAGGGGCCGGGTTTTATTCTTCTTTTCTTCAATTTTGAATTTGTTAATTACTGAGCATACCTGCAAGTATTATAGCTTTAATCTGCGGATTCAGCACAATAACCTTCTCGAATTGCTGATGTTTCTGATGCTTCAGCAGTGAATTTATGCGCAGAGGGATCAGGAAACTTATTGCACATTAAGGAACGATTTTGATAAGGTGTGGCAAAAGTGTTGAGCTGTTTGTTGAGTTTAGAAAAGTGACCAATATAACTATTTTAGAGCATAAGTTTGCAGATCATTGTTGCAAAAGTAAGGATATAATGGTAGCTATGATTGCTATAAAAGAGGGCTACTCAATTTTTTCATTTCCAATTCTTTTTTTAATCGCGTATAATACTTTAATTTTTTGTCCCACCAAAAAAATTAATAAACGATATACATTAAATATTTGTAAATAACAGTTATCCCCTCTTTCTATTTTTCTTAACAAATTACAATTATTTAAGAAATTATTGACAAAGAAAATTCAATGTGTTTGCATTCTTCCAAGGTAGCGGCTATTCCCCCTGCATGTATTAATAGGAACTTTTTGGTTTTTTAATGAGAGGGTGTGCAAAGTGACCCAGTTTGATCCTTCACTGTATTTTATTGAGCCGATTGAGTCAATAAAATAGTTAAATTGTTTGTGAAATCTATGATTGCATAACCGTAGATGAGTTGGAATGCTACAACCACATGATAAAAACTTGTAGTTTTTTATTATGCACACTTGTTACTGATTTAGAAGTTACAAGATTACCTTGGTACCCAAGAGAAAGGTACTTTTCCTCGATCCATGTAATAGCCAGAGCCATAGCTACACATTTTTTTTTCATGAGAAGCATTTTAATAAGTTTACGCACTCCCCAAAAGATATTGCCTACTTACACAGATTCAAAGTGATCCTTTTTACGTTTCCCACTTTCCGGCCAAACTGTCTGAACAGGAAATATATTATCGTTTCCCCTCACCTGCTTGATGGAGAGAAAGGGTAGGCACGATTATTACTAACTTGGTTAGAATCGACAAAGAGCACTAACATAAATCTATTCTTCCAATTACGCCCTATTCAGCCCTCTCTGTAGAGGCACTAACCCCCAGAAGCCCCCTCAACCAGCAAGCTGCGGCTCTGATGGAAGCAGGACTCATCATCGTGTTGAATTTGAACTGTGTGCTGTAAAATTCACATATTACCTTTTTGGTTAATGGTTTACATTTTTTGCCGGCTTTCTAACAGAATAATTATTTTGTCTTACCAAGTTACTGTTTGAATATTTTGTATGTCCATAAACTACTGTATTACAGTAATTCTAAATGCTTTATACTTCAGACCTATATTGTACCCAATTTGCGTAATGTATAACGCTGGAATTAGCATAGTTATATCTTGAAATACTCCTCATTGTGAACCGAGCTTGATTAATACTGGATTTATTCGGTGAATTTATTCCTTTGATAAAAATCGGTTCACCTGGAATTTTTCTGATGCATGTGGACAAACTGATCACCGAACAAGGCTAAGAGACCTTTTTTGTCTTTGAAAATACGTTTATATTATTTATCAAGTTTCAAATAGGCTGAAAAGTGCTACTGTAAGGTCCAAACACCACTGTTTTTAAGGCAGAATAAAAAAAAATCGGCTAGAAGCTACGTCGTAACGACAGCTACAACATGAACGGTTATGCCATTACAGCAAAAGGAATCTGCACATTTAGGCAAGGCGACATGAAACCAGATAAATTTATATATTTTTTTTAAACGAAGGTAGATTACACTGTTCTGGATAGACGAACATATGTCTTTGTACCATGGACTTCGATCATGTTATCGTATGAGACTTTCAGACATTCATCGGTATCTGGATGGTTTTGGACAAATCTCAACTATTCTCCCGAGCCATATCATGCTCGTCATACTACCTCGTTAAAATACCTGGATCTACCCCTCCCATTACTAAACTTGTTTCTCCTTTTGAAATGTCTAATAGGGTTGCAATTGGACCAATTGAGGTCTCATGAAGTATTTCGTTCGGATGGCAAGCCTTAAACAAAATTAACTTTTAAAACCTTGAATGAGAACCAGCAAACAGGTTTCAAGAAAATTGCTCCATATTTCACTTAAAGAGAACCATTCTGCTTACCCCCTGCACTAATTTGTATGCAATATTATTATACAGTTTCTAACATTGTTTGCATTATTTCAGTCATTTCAAGTTGACTTGTACCTTACCGTACAGTGGGAAGACCATCGTCTTAATTTTACAGTCATGCAAACAAAGCACAACCATTTAGTCATTCTTGATGATGATGAAGTTAGCAAATTGTGGATTCCAGTCATCGCATTTCGCAATTCTATGGGACACAATGGAATCGTATTTGATTCTAGAGTAGATAAAATACGACTTCTGAACACCCAATTAACATTCGTATTAAGGTAATTGTGGTCTAATTTTATTTGCATCAATTTGTCTGCATTTTTTAAACCTTGTCACCACTTTAAATGACAGTGTGAATTATAAATTAAAAAACTCATTTATCCACAATAACTGAGAAGTAAATATACAATCTAAACTACCTTGAAGATCTTTGAACTTACCATTTGGCTTGTCAATGGCACAGTAATATGACTTAAGATAGACTCTTCATACTTTTATTTACATAAATACAGTATGTAGGAATTTGCCAACTTTTTATTTGATATGCCAAAAAAATATCGAGATGTTCGCACATTATTTTGTGTATAACAATCGTAGCATACTCCTCTAAATTTTTCCAAAACTAGAAATTTCTCATTACAACTTTAAATACAAACTTTCAAACGTTCCAATTTACAATCAGGGCAGGCACCTTGTGTCGCTTATCACATTAAACGTAATCACCTGCAATACTCAGCTAGCTCGTCGCTCGATATTTTCAAGAGTAGAAAATATTTATACGAATGAACAGTATGCATACATGCAGGTAGTGCTTCCTCACTACAAAATTTATTAAATAAAATATGTTTGTAATAGTGAACACAAACTACTGAGGACTTAGACAGGCACTGTATCCTGTGAAAAATTCCGTAAAATTAGGTTAAAGAAGATAATTGGTTTCTGTGACTTCGCACCACAAAAGCATAGACATCCAAGTCGAAAATTGATCTGAATGAGGGATATTTGCTTTTTTCACTTAGGATCATGTATCTTTTGTCATTATATCTAAAAAGCCTATTCGCATCTCTAATCGTTAGCACTGTGCATCTAAAGTTTGTGGTACAAAGTAACGGATATAAATTACCAATTATTTATGACCTAATTTATCGGAATTTTGTAATGGGTAATCAGCACCTTCACGGTCAATAAACGTTTCTGACTATTGAAGGAAACTCTTTGTTCTTTGAAATATTTGGTGCAAATCAGAACATTGTAATTAACAAATTTATTTAAATGTGAAACATAGTTAATATATATTTAATTGATTATTATTTTTATATTACTTAAATTTTATTCCTTGTTGTCACTCCATATTCTCCTCTTTAGATCATAAACTTTGGGTTTTGGGATAGATGAAAATAGATGGATGACTTTCCAGCAAGATTGCTTTGTGGCATAGCAACCACTAGCAGGAAAATTTGAAACTAGTCAGTTATGTAGCTTTTGAGATTTTTTATTGTGATGAAAATGGCAACTTGGCTGTCGAATGCGTTAATTATTAAATACCTGCCGTGAAAATTTGCGTTGTATTATTCATCAAACACTGTAAACAATCAGCCACTGCGTAGTAAAAGAAAAACAAGTGTGAATTTATGAATTCACACAAGTATGAATTTATGCATAAATGATAATGCTCATCTAAATAACTTTATTGCCTGTTCAATTCTTCACAGCCTGACACGGTGCTGCTGAAATTTTACTTATTTGCTGAAGTTTTATTTATTTACTGGAGTTTTATTCGAATCAAAACCTAATGTCGTAATTGTTTTATAACGAATTTTCTAAATTATACCAATCGACTTTTTAGATTCTAAATCCTCATCGCGGTGACATTTATCACTGCAAACTTGTTTTAAAAACATTGTATATCATTTGTAATAGAAGAATTTAAGATCACTGGTTTTTATTAAATTCCTTGGGTAAGAAAAATTTCAAGAATTAAATTGTGTCATCAGTGTGACGCTTTGTGATACGATAGATTAATAATAGGGTGTAACGTTGCTATTATTTTCAGACGTGCAGCCAAGTTCCATTGCCAATTCCACTTTGGATCTTATCCTATGGATCAACATACTTGCTACGTGGAAATACAATGTAAGCCTTGTGATCGAACATGATTGACTGAAATCAATTTTTGCAATTGGTTTAATGAATTCCTGAATTACACATTAGGAGTTAAAATATCTTAAGTTGTCAGGTTTTAAATCCCCCCCCACATAAAAAATTGAAAGGGTGAGGAGAAGGATACTTTGTTGTTTAAAAAAATGGGTGGTAATGAAGGGTCTACTCCATAAATTTTCATCATGGGCACAATATTTTAACAATTTAAAAACGCAATATTTCTGCAATATTTTAACTTTTAACACATTTTAACTTTTATTAGTCTTCCCAACCCTAAACACTCCCAGTAAAATGGCGGCTGGTATTGGCTAGGTGGTAAACCTCCATATTGTGCCCAGGATTTAAATTAATGGAGTCGACCTCCAAAAAACACTTTGCACCTAACTGATACAAACAGATCTGTCAGACCAAAATTCAAACACGGATCTACTGTTTTCCGTGATCCCTTGGTTTCTAGATATAAAGACATTATAAACTCCACCAAAATATTCACGCTCGGAAAGCAAAAAATAAAGCCATTTATTTTAATTTTTTTAATCCAATCGTTAGTTTAAATGATTTGGTTTGCTCGCCCGTCACTTCCTATGTTACAAAATTCAGCTCCTAATTCCCTAAAGTAAATCATAAATAGTTTTAAGTGGTCTGTAATTATGGTTGGTTTTGAAGAGAACTATTTTTGTTGTTAAAAAGATCAAAACTTTCAGCGACTGCCTAGGTTTAACCTGAAGACGAAAATTGATAATTTTCGAAACGTTGTTTGTATTTTTATGTAGCACTGCTTGGTTTGCCCTCACATAAACTATTACCGTGCTTTTTACTCTATGGTCCAATGATAAATGCAACAACTTTAACACTGCTTATGCATGCATAAAGCACTGTTGGAGATACAGTTGGGGAGTTGAGTCGTGGCTATTGTCTAAGGACGTCACGTCCCACTTGAGTCGTTTATTTGAACGGGTCATGCCTATGGCTTGTTAGCATCAGGCTGGAAGTGCCTGTAATACCGTCAATTACGCATGATTTTTGATGAGAACACGTGCCCGCAAATTGTAGGCTTTGTATTGAACAGTTTATGATTAAATCGTTTGAATATGAATGGGTCTATGTCCATGACCAAGAATTTTTACCAATTATGCTTCATTATGGAAAAGAAGTTGAACTGAAATTGGACTAGTAAGTTTCACGTTTTGACAACAACGCATGGAAAATGGAGTATTATCTGTCGTTCCTCTTTGGGCGTACCGATAAAAAAGGCGGCTACTTTACACTTTGCCAGTAACAGTCCCAGTATTCTACGCATATTGACAATTCGGGAAGTTATTTCGAACAAACAGCGACTCCTACTAATCAGGTAATCATTGTATAATTGGTGTAACAGTTCTGTAGTATCAATTCGACAAAACAAGTGAGTTCGTTTCACGAGCAACGGAGTAGTGCGTACTTAAAGAGTAGCTGTAGTACGGAGGAGCCTGGATACGATGACGGATGTGAAAAGCATTGCTCAGTGATGCCGTCAGGAGTGAACTGGTTGGAAGGGTCCACAGAGGGCATATCCCCCACCCTGGCCCACCCCTAGTGCCGTCACTGTCAGCACGACACATTAAATAAAGGGGCAGAATTTCAAATTCATTCTGTGATCCCTTTCGAAAGAAAAATAAAAACTTGAGAGATTTGTCTTTCGTCTGTTAGGATAATTTTTATGTAAGAAAATTAGAAATTGGCTGGTCATTAACGTAACTTGTCTTGAATCGCGCTCTTTTTTACTTTACTTAAAAGCTGACACGCATTATGTTTAAAAAAAGAATGCAATATACAGGATTGCTCAACCTAACCCACTCCCCCCACAAAGACGCTACCAAACGAGAAATTTCTTCATCTCCCCTCAACTGTGCCAACAGTATCACGCTGACAGGGGTGGTTTGTTATTATGTACAGTTATATTTTTCATCAGGCATCCGGTAAGGTGGTGGCAATGGGGGAATGGGAGGCAGGGGTCAGCCGAATGCCTTGGGGTCTAGACTGGGATTATCGGATTTAAGGGCACACTTTTTTTTACCCCAAGTTATGCTAAAATATTATTCATTTTTACGATTCATTTATATTTTGTTTTATAAATCGATGTATTTCCGACTGAGGTCCATTTTTTCAGAATGAGAATTTTTCTCGGGTGTGATGGGGGATGTTGGTTGTTGGCCCCACCCTCCAAAAAAATCGACCTTGGTTGTATTGAATGCCTGAATGCTTAGACCTATTTAGTAGATTTGTATTACTGGAACCTATGTTGCTCTTTTATTATTCATTTAATAATAGGAGCGTAATTGGAGCATTGGTTATGATGGCTTTATGTGTAGCGATTGTGTCCTCCATTCTTCAACGGCCACTTTACCTGTCCCAACCACTGTTATCCACTATGAGCCGTGGGCACATGATTTTTTAGCATAAGCAGTTATTGTATTTATATAAATTCTTGTTTTTCTTTGAGTTAACGTTTTCTTGTTTATCTGTGGGGGGGGGGGGTCATCATTTTTTTTGGTGGGATGGATTTGCAATAATTTAGATGCATGGTCTGTCACAGTTTACACAGGATTCAATTGCATCCCCCTCGGCAATAGGTTGGAAAAATAGGTGGAACTAAAGAGATGTTAGTTGTTTAGGCTGGAAGGGGAGGGTTACATGGAGGATTTAGATTGTCAGGGAGGAAAGAGAAAGTGGTCCAAAACTGCTGAAGGCGAATTATTATAGTACTGGAGGGGAGGGAAAACCTTTCTAAAAGTTAAACAGTTGGTTGGAATGTACAAGGGGCGGAAGCAGGCAAAAGATGTGTACCAAAGGATAAGAAATGGAATTGAAATGGACTCAAAAGATGTTGGTTGACGGGCGAGGGAGAGGTGGGACAGAGGAAGAAAACGGTTGAAGAGGGGCCTAATTATTTAGGATGGAGATAGTAGGTAAAGTCGTGTGTGGTTTGGTGGGTATCATTAGGGATATTACTTAAAGTGTACAAGGTATGGCGATAGAACAAGTAGAACAAGATTTGGGTAATGTGGAAGCTAAAAACAGTGTCGGGTTACAACAACATTACAATAAATATTTTAGAATACAAAGGTTTAGGATAATATCAATTTGAGTATAAAAACCTCCAATCATTTCTTTGCAAACATGGATACCAGAAGGCTAAAACTTAAACTACTATGAACACATTTAAGGGTACATGATAATTTTAGGAACGAGTAACACACTACCATCACCTTCCGGAATAGCAATCCATCAGGAGCAAAACTTACCTTAATGCGAATTGATTTGCACCAGCAATATCGTTATGAAGTTGTGCTTACAGTAACTAGATTTTAGTAACTGCTGCACTACTTCCCATTATGTTTACTGGGAGTAGCAATTGTTATAAACATTTATCTTATCTCTATGATAAGATTTGTTAATATTAATAGTGCTACTCTCCAAGAAACAAATGGGCGTGTTTTTTAATACATGAATGAGTAAATTATGAAGTATGTTTTGCGTGGTGACAGCTTACTGAATATCTGAAAGGCAAATTTTAGTGATATCAATTTGTGTGTCTCAATTCTTGAACTAAGTTTACACGCCTAAACTGGAAATAAGATGTAGATCCATTTCATATTGTAATTTTTGTAATTAATACCGTTTTTATTTTTCAGCTATGAATTACAAGTCATCCATAATACTGGTCCCAAATGCTATCGCTAAGGGGCTAGTAAGTGGTGCATCACCACCAGAATTTGAAGTTGGTGGCTTCAAAGATGGTACTTGTACAGGAAAAGATAGATTATCTGTTTGTAAGTAATGAACGACTGTACACGTAAACTCAATGTCAGTATAGGTTCACTGCAAAGTTACATCAGTCAATATCATTTTTCCCATTAAAGTAAAAGAAGGAATGCATTCTGAAGTATGACATACTCATTACTATCTTGTCCATGCTGAATTCAGGCAGATAAGCATACATATTACAAAATCAGAAATTTTTTAAAATCATACATGAAAACAAAAAATATCAATGGTTCAAATAGGCTGGCCTTTTTAACAAATGTTAGGAAATAATTCAACATTTCTTGGTTAATAGAACTTCACCCTCTTTATAACTGTATAATTGTAATTGCAATTTAAATAACCGATATTAGTTCTGCCTTTTGAAATCGATTGTTTCTCCTTCAGGACAAAACATTTTAATATAATACTGTTAATAATATAATTTGGCTCTGGTAGAAGCTAGGAATACGGTATGGAATTCCTCTTTCACTGATCCAAATAAATGTACAGTCATGCATCATACGTCACCCCGTAAACAAATTTCAAGTTACAGGTAAAAAATGATTGAATTGGAGATTTTTCCTATTAACCCAATTGCATTAATATTACCAAGCCAAAGGGATTCTGATAAATAAAAAAATTGTGTAAATTGCTGGATGTTCAAACTATTTAAATAGCTTCGTTTGCATTTAGGAATGTTCAAAAGGACCTGTTATTGGAATAATCAAGAAGAAAATCATCTAAATTACCATATGTTCAGTGTTAATTTAGGGTTATTAAAAGTCATGTTAAAACAGAAATGCTAAAAGGACCTGTTGTTGGGAAATTCAAGAGTAAAATCAACTAAAATGCCATATTTTACGTTAAAACTTTAGGAATGTTTAAAAGTCGCCTGAATTACCAATAAGATTATTGAAAAGAACGTGTCGTCGGAATTATAAAGGGACAACTCATCTGAATTACCAGATGTGGTTGCGTGTTTAAAATTTCCGTTCTCAATTTATTTACAGATTACTCATGCATAGAGTACAGTTTCGTCTTTAAGAGAAGAATATCCCATTACATCATGGTCACATATGCACCTAGTTTCTTGATTGTTGCTCTGAGTTGGATATCCTTTTGGCTCGATGTTGATGCAACTCCTCCCAGAGTGGCTTTGGGTCTGACGTCTCTTTTGACGTTAGCAACTCAGTTTTCTTCTGCGCAGAAAGACCTTCCACCTGTATCTTATGTCAAAGCCATCGATGTTTGGATGTTTGCATGTATTTTAATGGTCTTTACTGGACTTGTCGAGTTTGCAGTTGTCAATTACGTATCCAGGCATAACGTTCACGTGATTATCCCTGTAAAACAGGTTGGTTGTTATATTGATGTTTGTTTGTGCAATTGCTTATAATGTACATAAAACTTATACGTAAAGCTGGAGCAATGAGACATTGTCGTATGGTAAACGTTTTTTACAGCAAACAGTCTCTGTCTTACAGAACAGAGAAGGATATTATCGGTGAGACTGCAAAACCACGTAAGTGGCACTTTGTAAATTTTTACAGGAGTTGCAAAATACGCTTTTCACTTATGAGGTTTTGCACTAAAAAAAACAGTCATAAGTAGAAATGCAAAACTGAAATAAGTGATTTAACCGCTCTATTTCGTGCTTAATAAATACTTCTGGGAATAAACTATAGAGGGAAGCATGATTTAAACGCTTAAAAATAATTCAAAGGCTTCCTTGAGCTACGAAGAACATTATTTAGAGAACAGTCACCATGTACAGTGGAGGCAGAACTTGCAGTAAGAGGTTTTGCGTGCCAAATGATTGGGCTATTATTGGTGAGGTTTTAAAACGGAACCATTTAGGTATTTTCAAATTGTTTGACTGATACAAGGTTGACTGGTACACGGAGGACGTCTAGAGCTATCTTTTGGCACCATAAAACTAAAATAATTAAAAATGCAGTTACGTGGTTTTGCAGTCTCAGCGACGATATACAATATTCATAACGGTAACAGTAAAATTTTTAATTAGCGTAGGAAGTTACCCAAAAAAAAGAGCCGTTGAACTCTCATTATTACGCCTACAAGCTTCACGTATTTTAGCACATAAACGCATACTCAACCATTTGTGTTATCATAAGTAAGAATACTTACTATACTTACTTACTTACTTCATGCCATTCATAAGGGAATGCTGAAATCAGTTTACCTTTTACTGCCTTGTGGAACATGATGTTTTGAGGGTCACGTCACGTGTACACTATTTTTTTCTAATAATTTATGCAGTGGTGTATATTTGTGGAGAAAAGTGAGATAAAAACTGATCAGAGAAATCGTGCTACATAAGCACCACCTTAAAAACTAAAACTCTCTTAGTTGACTAAATAATTGCAAAAAGTTCACAAGACTCAATGAACCGGCTATTACTTTATTGAATAATTGTATTCAATATTCAATATGAAAAACACCAACAATCAAACCCATTTTTGTAGTAAGTCATGAACAATGAATTCATAATTTTATGGTTACGATATTGGTGTCATCGTTCATTAGAGAAATTAAAATAGCCAGTAAGACGTTAAGACATATTATATTATGTGTGTTGGTTTCCTACATTAATTTCAGTTTGCATTTTTTGGCTGCAAGAAAAGTCCCTAACAACCCAGTACTGTTTTTGATGTCCCGGGTATCCCTTAGACACAATAGCTTTGCCCTGTTGAAGAAAACCACAAATAGAGAACAGTACCTTCGAAATAGAGCCAAAAAGAACACTATAGCATATCACCTGAATCCCTATTATGCCTCAATCTATTTTAATTGTAAAATTTGATCATACTGCAGGCTACCTATGATTAAGATTCTAATGTTTCATTCATTTGTATTTCAGAAGAGGTCTGTCGATTCTGCATCCGTGGCAATCACAAAACCTCAGAAAAATGACAAAGAACATTATATTGATAAACTTTCACGAAAGTTGTTTCCTTCTGCCTTTCTATTGTTTAACGTTTGCTATTGGTCTTATTACGCTTTAGTATGATGAAAGCAGCAAAGAAAACGTAACTAGTTTGAAGTTTTAGGAATGTGCAACATTTAATATACAGTGTAATATTATTACGTAATATTGCAATGAAACTTTAGGCAAGCAGAAGTACGATTACGGTGACCAGTTTCTACCATAGTTATTTATTGTAATTTTGTATTTTTTTGCCAGTATTGCTTAACCAATGTCTTGCTTCTTTGTATGTGCATAACATTCTTCAGTGGAGTATCGCAGTTCTTTTTTTAATTCTTGCGACAATATCTAGACACACGCTAGTGTGTCGCCTCCAAATAGATGATTTATTGTTGTTGGAGGTTAATTGTTAGAGCGTAATTATGTTAGAGTGTAATTGTTGTCAGATAGTGGCTCACAAGCAGACAGGTCGGACACAGGTCGGACTTTGTATCGCTTTCAACCAGACTGCTTCAAGGTATCCCCCTCGATAGTCTCCCACTGTGGGTTAGTACAACGCTCTCTCGTCTTCGCACAAGTCACTCCCTTCTCCGTGCCAACCAACCAAAATGAGCTGGCTGGTTTCTCCAGACTGCCCAGCATGCAGACTGACACAGGCCCTAGGACATCTGCTGTTTGAATGCAGAGCTCTTCATTTGCACAGGCAGAGGACCGCTACTATTGGGGCAGCCCAAGACATGAGAGACCACCTCTCTCTCCGCATTAGCACAGGTGTGAGTAAATGTCTCTGCGCAGTGGCAGGGTTTGTCAGTGAGACTGGGATTCGAGTATGAACCTAGACCCCTTCTTGTTCCACTCTGTTGCTCTGGTTCTTCCCCACTGTCTACTTTTCTTGTTTTCAACTAGTTGTCCTTGTATTATGCTGCGCATATAGAGTTTAGTATGTAGTATTCACTAGTTTGGTTTCTGCAGGACGCATGGCTTTGAGCCGAGATTCCTTATAATAAAACACAAACTAAATCTCACAAGCAGACTGTGTCTTCTAACTGTAACGAGCTTATACATGATTTCAGCATACTGGTGTAAATTCCCATGTTGTAGAAATCTTTAGAAATCATTGGAATCAGGTGTCTTGGGTTCAGTAACGAAGAATACGACAACATTAAAGTTTGGAAATGTGCCTTGTGTGGAGAAAACGTGCCCTCAAAATCGTTGCTTTGTGCTACTGGCTAGATAGCTAGTTAGCTAGCTAGTATTGGACTAGGTAGCTAGCTACTAGCTAAAGGCAGGGCTCCAATATTAATTCTAATGGGTTTAAAAACACGTCTACAGTTCTTTAGGAAAAGTTTGCATATCTAAGTTTTGGCACACAGGTAAAGAGTATTACGGGGAGTACCTTTTTGTTAAATGGGGGTTGCAGCTAGAAGGACGTGGCCCTGAAGTGGCATGCAAATTCAAAATTATTATTGAAAAATTGTTTGTATTGTTGTCCACCAGTCTATTGTAACAAGCCTAAGTGTGATACGTGCACCGTTCAGTACTTATGTACCACAACAATTCACTCGAGTTTTAACAAAATAACTATTCTTACAATTATAGAACTGTTTGCTTCAGCGACATGGCAAACAAACTAACCGTGGTTGTTGGTTGACAACGGTCAGTGAGTTTTATATTATGTGATATTTGAAAAATGAAATGTAATGTGATCAGTGAGTTTTATAGTACGCGACTGCTAAGGTACGTGAATATACCATGGTAAATAAAGTACGGGAGTTGCAACAGAAAAGAGACTGGGAATCTATCATTGCCACGAAAATTTAAAACACAATGCAGACCGTGAGCACAGGGTCCAGTCAAATAGGAAAAAAGTAATTTTTTTTCAAAGAAGTACGTTTTAGTAATGTGCCAAATCACTCTAGGTATTTGCTAGTGTGATGTCATCAAGTAGATGATTGGCCAAATGGATAAGATAAAGTGTAATTGAGTGAGAATTTCCAGCTTAATTACATGATTAAAATTAACCTCGGGGGAGGCAACTGAAGGAGAATGCGCTGATTGAGTGAGTGAAAGAACGAAAAACAGCGTTTGTTAGCGAGTGCGCTCGAAAATGGGATTGACCAAACTTAAGTATGTGAAACATGGGCATACAATAAACCGAACCGTATCAATTCAGCTGATGTAACGGCTAATTGGGCAACGGCAAATGTGAAAATTATGAATGAGAAAATTTATACGCATAAAACACCTCCAGACAAAAAAAGTAGAGGTGGCGATTACACCATGGTATTCTTTGTTTTCACAGGTCTATGAAATTTTCGATATTCACCCAAAATTTTCGATATTCACCCTTAGTTTACAAAAAGGGTCGGCCTTTGAAAGTAGTGCTATCATTCAACCATGGCAAGGCCGCCAAGGTTAAACCTGTTAGCCAAATTAATTGTTCTGAATAATACTTTGGACGTTAAATGAAAACTTGAAGATTGGCACCGCAAGTAGCAATCTTCTAGTGTTCATTTAACCTCCGAACTATTAGTAGGTGCGATAACTTGCTGAATAGGATTAACCTTGGCAATCTTTCCTTGGTTGAACGATTTTTCTACTTTCAAAGATCGACCGTTTTTGGAAATTTGGTGGCTTCTCTTATACCAGTTTTGTTGGATTAATAATTAATGTTACTACGTGACAGAAATGCTGATTCTTTACCAATAATTAACTAAATAATTAAGAATCGTATACAAATTCTGTATGAATTGTAAAGGTCCAAAAATAATTCATAATCTTAATATCTACAAAGTTTTGAATAAATCCATGAGGCAGTTTTTTATGCCAATTTTTAATTAATGTTCGTTTTCTGGTTTGGTTTGCTATTTTCCCTATTATTGTTGTCATCGTTAATTAATTCATTCTATCGTTATAAACATAAATAAAAGAAACTTCTACATGAATACATGTAAACCATTACTAATATCCTGTCTATAAGGTGAATAGTGCATAAGGCATCTAATCATGGAACATTTCTAACGCCAACACTAAGCTAGACGTGTTCTCATTGACAGGAATATCCTTGAGAACATTGCCTTTCCTTTGTTTGTCTGTGCGAATAAATTATTTCATGTTATATGATTCAGTTTGATGCCTTCAGCAACGGGGTTATTGATAAATCTCTCTCTTAAAGCTGAACGCTGATTTTCCATCCTGGTTAAATCTGTTCTGCCTAGATTAAAAAAAAAGTGGTGCACACCTTGATTTCAAGGTAGTACTAGTGGCAGATATGTTCATTTAAACCAAAGTTTTTGATAGTAAACTGTCTTCAAGAAAAACATGATTTTCAAGTACTTCAGCCTATTTCGTCTAAATTACCTATCAGCTCTTTGTCAGTAGTTGCAGCCTATACAATAGAATTAAATGGCACCAAGCTGATACTACAATGAAGATGCCAACCTCACAAACCCAAGAAAATCAAGACAACGGTGCAACCTGCCAGAAAAGGTTATAAAAACTTGTCCACGCGTGCCTTGCAAACGTTTTGACTGGTGGCAGCCACGACAGAGGATGGCAGAGAATTCCAAAGTGGAACAATTCTTTCTGCAAAAATCAGATTAGAATGAACGCCGATCAGTCGACAATGATTACCACTAGTTTTACTGGTACTAATGCAGACACATTCAGACGGGTTAACGTCAATGAGGCCCTTCGAAATTCGTAAAATTAGGAGGAGATTGACAGACAATCATGCTTCTCGCGGATTGCTATCGGAGTTGTGATGCTGCCAATAGCATAATCAGAAGTATTGGGTAAATTTAGGCTTCGTGCTTACTCCCTAAAACGAATAACTGGCTGATTATGCTCCCGAAGTGTTAACTAAGGGGGGCATCACGGAGTAACCCGTGGAGTAGAGCCGCCGTAGCTGGTACGGCCCCACCGCATGTTACACAAATAAAACAGTCAGAGGTACATCTACGCCATGGATCGAGCTAGCACTACTTCCATAACTAAAGTAAAAATGAATAGGGATCAAGGTTGGAGACTGGAATTTCCTCCTTAGGATTTATTCGCCTTTTGCGTAATATTGTGAAAAATCAGTTTGAGGGCAGGAACATTTCAGGAGGCAACACACATTACATCGACAGGCTCGGGAATTTAGCATTGGCAATGTTTATCAACACATGAAAAAGTTGCATGAAAAGAAGTAAATGGAACAGATACACTTACAGATGGGTCGGCCAAACCTTCCAAAGGGATCCGGATTCCAACAGTTGGTGATAACAATTTCGTGAGGGAAAAATTGGAAAAGGTGGATACATGAATAGGTCGTTTTCGTCAACTAGACATAGACATCTTCAAAACAACTCCCATTACATATGGGATAGGCGAATATCCTGAATACACTTTACTCAAGACATGAGCAAACTTGGGCAAGGTAGGACTTAACCCCAAGGAACCAAGAAGGAGAAGAGAGTAAACAAAAACAGTTAACCAATAACACGCCATGACAATGGTTTCTTAGGAGCTAGTACAATTGTATATGGGAACAATGAGAAGGGAACAATAAGAATAAAACTTCTCAGGGCTTAAATTTGATGTAAGGCAACAAAGGGCCAAAGGGCAACAGCCCCAGGCACTAGTGGAAAAGGACACTGCCTGACAGAGATCGCCCCTTTTTTTGCATAATTGCAGCTGTAGGAAGTTGAGGCATTCCAGTTTTTCAGATTAGGAAAGGTGCCGTAGTCGAGTGATTTCTCAGTGAGTCTGCAATGGCAGGTTTTCATGCGAGATAAACTTGAAATAATCTCTTAGCACTTGGTCATTAACTGAAAAGGAATAAAGCAAAATGCAACCAAATTATAAAGGTTACAAACGACGCTTTCCTGCTTCTCTTGAAGCTGTGAATTGACTTCCAGTATTATTTAGGCAATATCTTGCGATTCATGATGAGAGAGTTTGCCTTGATTTAACTCGTCCTGTTGACTTTCATAACCTTCTAAAGATCTGGTCCGTTTTGTGGTGCGTTCTTTATACAAGCAATAATTTGCTTTTGCTGACTGAAAACTGAAAGTAATGCATTTTTGCGGCCCTGGAGATAATACTATAGAAATCATATGTCGTAGTAAGGGTACTGCAATATAAACTCTACTGACCTCCATGACTTCAACTGACCTGTTTCACATCGGTTTGATATAATAAGTCACTTTACTTTTTCACGAAGACCTGTTGTGCGTACAAATTTACATTACGATTAGAGATCACCTTCTAACGGACCATTATGAAGTGCTCTTTCACTAAACTGGTGTGGCTTTTCGAAACCTAGAATCCACCAACTGATCAATTTGTTCACTTGAGCCTAGCCTAGGAGTTGCGCCTATTAACGTGCAAGAAACCTGCATGTGAATGGTGATAGATATTTCGCATAGCTTTAAAAAAAAGATAATAATCGCGGGAATGCATCTCAGCGGCTCAATTAAACAAAAAAACTTCTGTTGTACTGCTTTCATGCTTTCTTTTTGAGCTACTCTGCAAATAACATCAGTGAGTGCTTCGATCTTCACGTATCTTTGGACACTATCTCAGTTTATTTTTTAATATTTGATTAAAATATAGTATCAACAATCACTACATTTATATGACTAAATCAATGTGCTATCAATCCTGTCTTTGTTTTTGTTTTTGAGCCATGCTATGCGTGTTCATGATACATTTCTCCAAACTGTCAGTACATACTTCAAAGTTCATTCGTAAGTTGGTTTCTTATTAGGGAGCGACTTTAAACCATTGTGTATATTTCCTAGCACTTGATATTGCTCGAGTGCTTGCCACGGAAAGATGTCAGACGCATACACGGCTGTCTGGCCCTTGAACAGGCATTGTTAGCATAAGTGGCATAGCGAAGCAAAACCAATATTTACACTAGTGAGAAACGTAACGTCGTAACATCATGATATTACATTACTTAAATATTTTCAAAAATAGGATTATCCACATCACAACCATCAACCAAGACTAACTAAGCAGAATTAAAAGTAATCCGAACAGAAGGGAAAAGGAATAGGAGGGGATATCCAGTATGTATTTCAACCTTGACTGTACCGTTTTCATGACGCTTATAAAAAACTCACGTCTGAAACGATTTTGAAAGCCCATTGCTAAGAGTCTTGTAAATGGTCCCTGTTGCCCCCAGTAACATTTCGGCTATTTCGATTTGCAATATCCATTTATCTTTCTGCTAACTTTAAAGACGAGGCAATTTTTGAAAGTGTTCTTTTTACAAATACTTAATATGGTGGCCACTTATACTAATTTCCCAATCGCTCAATAATTCGGGGCCAGGCATTGTTAGCATAAGTGGTATAGTGACGCAAAACCAATATTTGCACTAGTGAGAAACGTAACGTCGTACATCATCACTAAAGGTTGTTGTACTACTAAAGGTGCCTATTCACTGAACAACAGGCTGCAGCATCTACGCCATCTACCATTAATTAGTTCTTTGTAGCACTTGATTTCAACGAACGAATGAATGCGCAAAGAAATTTCTTTTCGCACAACAAACTAGATACGTGCCTCCTTAATAATCAATAATCAATAATAATTATTGAGTGTAAAGTTCGTGCGTCCACGTGCACCAGTGAGGAAGCGGTCAAGGTTAACGATATCACTGTCACTAGATGCAGCCAGTCTTGCGGTTGAAAATCTGCATTTCAAAACGGTCGTTCTTTATATAAAAAAAGCCCGCGTTGTTACATTAGGCTTAAATTTACCGCTTACTTCCGGGTGCACGAACTTTACACTCACTAAGTAGGCACGTGGCTTGTTTGTTACCTAACAATAAATTTATTTGAGTGGTCCTTCGCTTGTGGAAAGTAAGGGCAAGATAGAACAAGATAGTGGTAAATGGTTAGATGCTGCCGCTTGTAGTTTGGTGGCATTCCCCCTTTAAGTTTGACAGAAACACATGTGAAACTTTTGATGCTGAATTCAGCGATGCTTTGCTGGTGACAAGGAGACACCTACGTGTAGGATCAACCAAGGTTTTGTTGGGATCTTCATTGGATATTTTATTTGCATTAATGTTAGACAAAAAAAAACAAGCTTTCAGTAAAGTACAATTCAGTGAAGTGAAGTAGAGCTAGATTTAAAATTTGTTTGAAAATGAAACTTTTCCTTTAAAAACGAATTTTCCTGTTATAATTCCATACCATTAGGGAAATACTGATTTAATTTTATATACAATTCTTATACAGTTCGTCGGGTAAATTAAGGTGTCAGATCGCTTTTGCGTACACAAATTTTGCTAAAATTAGCGATGTTTTGTTGTATACGCAAACAAGTATAGATTAGTCCAAATCTATGCTATTGACGTTACAATGACTTGTGCTGCAGGAAATGATCTCACAAACAAGTAATGAGATAATGATTAGCCGTATTAGTGTTAAAAATGTATTCGGTTATTAACGGAAAAGAATTAATCAAAAGCTGTATGAGGAATTTGCAATGCTGTGTGGTACAAGTTAACATAGAAATACAAATTTACCCCTCTCTGACGGCTAGGTTAGACATTATCTCACTACGTATTTGTGAGATATTTTCGAGCAGCACAAGTCATTGTAACATCAATAGCATAGATTTGTGTAAAAAATTGCGAAGTGAATGATGGAAAGTAGAAACAATGTTTAAGCAGATACCAATTTCTTTAATCAATCGAAAAATACAGAAAAATTTATATTACAGTAACGTTGTACTCGAAGTTTAGTGCTAATCGAAATAGGCTCCAGTTCTATGAAAGTTTATTTACCATCTGGCTTTCCATCTGACTGGGAGACCGATCAGTTTGCCGCCAGCTCTGTTTACTATGTAGACGACCGACTTTCCCCGTAAAGTCAAAAATAAAAAAAATTGTCCTGCTCAATTTATTTTCACACATAATTCATTTCCTTTATTGTTATGTTTGCTTCGTACTGACCATGCAAACTAATCGTTGTAATCTGTCCTTTGGTTTGTTTTATTGCACCTGGGGACATTTCTGAATGAAAATATAAGTCTCTTTTCGTCACTGTTCTTTTCTTCCCCATCTTGGAGTATCCCTCCCTACTTTTGTGTGGTTGTCTTTCCCAGCCACCTGACACAATACGATGTGACGCGCACTAATAGATAAAAAAGAAAGAGGAAAAAAGCGAAACTGTGAAAATCACACACTAGAAATAACATAGCAGAGTAAGTCACCTTTATGCACTTTCGTTTCGTCGGAATGGCATGTTCCGGATTCGAACTGGCTACCTAGTCCATTACCAGATTACTGACGTAGCACCTTTATGGATACACACAATAGGAGAGTGGCCATTTCAGTGATCTGAGAACATTCTGGGTTGCCATTTCAAAACCGGGTCACGTCAAGGGTGTATTACTTTGGCTTGTTTTCAAATTTCCTTAATACAATTTTACAAAGTGATTTGCATGTATTTATTGACTGATATATAAGCGAGTTAAAATTTTGAACTTTGATAGATATTTTTAAACACAAAGAAGAACAGAAAGGAGATGGAAAATCAAAAATTTGAGTCAAGAAACCCCAGCCAAGGCAGTGCCGAAAGAAAATCCAGGGTAGATCAGAATAGATTCTATGTCAGCAACCTTTTAGGGTGTTATTTTCAATCTATTAAGTATATAATGTGCTTAGGTTGCCATCAGAACACAAATTAACGTCAACAGTTAAGATGAAATACACATAGCAAATTCATCATTAATACGGCCAATGAAAACAACTGAATTAAACTACACAATGAGGAACCAGCCATATAAAATGTAAAATTAACTAAACAATGAAGAGGCAGTGGCAATGAAATAGGGCTACCAAATTGATTCAAAGGCTGAGCAGCCGACACTGTGAACGGATGTATTCTGTAAAAATCAGAAACAAACTAAATATTGCTTCAATAATGCTGGTTATTATTCAAAGTTGGTTAAGTAACAATCACTACGTGCATAATCGTTGTTTCGGGGATTGTCGCTCTTGTTATGAAAACGGAAAAACAAGTAATTTAGCTACATTGAGAATAAGAATCCCTTCATTGAAAACACTATTTGCTGCCCTAAGAAGACCAAACAAGGAAGGGGAGCAGGGATAGAGTATTCAGACCACACAATGGGGGTACAAGGCAGGGGGGAGGTAGTTGGAGGTCGGTGGTAAGGGGGGGGGCACAGGTCACGAATCTGATCACACAACGGGGAAATGTGGACGAGGGTGCAGGGGTCGGGGGTCGAGTGGCCGTTGGCAGTTTTCATTTCATGCTACCTAGTGTAGGATTTCGTTCATGCATGTGGGATCCAGCTAGAACAGCATAATGTTATGCCAAAGGTACGTCTAGTACTAATTAAATTGGCTGCTTTAAAACTGAAACGCTCAGCTATGACAGCATTCAGTAACCATGGCCACCGTTTGATCAAAGGGAGTTCTTTTTATAAAATTCCTTATTGAATTTGTTTAATTTTCCCTCAAGCTGTATGGGTATTCGATAAGTTTTAAAACAAGTATGTAAAAAATAATGTTTGTGGAACTAAAAAAATTAAGCAGTTTTGTCGTATGGAGCTTAAAACTGCCAAAATAGATGAATTTTCCAAGTTTACCCAAACCTTGGGCAGCTGTGACACCCATGTGGCCATTACTCTTCATATTTGTCCGGTGATGATTGGTTATCCCAGTATGCCCCTGAACACTGGACTTAATAGTTCACATCTAGATGACGACCAATTCAGCTCACAAGTGCATAGAAAAATGATTACAACGCAAATAATCCATTTTTATTACTCTGGTACATGAAGTGTTCTGTCTGCGAGAGTAGCCAAAAGCTATAATGATGGTAGTAAACTGAATAGATAAATTTTAAAGACAGTAAATTACTATCGTTCTGTGAAACTAACCAGCTATCGATTTGTACAATTGTGATTCTGGCTACCTATGAAATATTCACCTAACATCACCTTAAAAAGTAATGGCTTTGCCTTGCGAGTGAACTCCAGCTGTTAAATTGATGATTTGACCAATTTGTTCGGTGCTTCTGGAAATGCAGAAAGTCAAAATTTATGATCTGTAAGTTGCTATTTCGTTTGAAGGGTATTATTATCTCTATTTCCGGTTTGGGGTAAACCGATTTTGCGTTACCATAGAGAAGTATCGATTTTAGGAGTGTTGCTGGAGTCTATAAAGTGTGCTGCACATTAGACGGTGTAACTGCGTTGGATGACTTATTAGGTGGAGATCAGCTACCTGCTATCGCAGTTTCATTTGATCTGCACCCTCTTACATTGGTAAGTATCTGTGGCATGAAGGTCAGTAACTTCATATAGGCTTTTCTCCGTTATTATTCAAGAATTATTCATTAGGTGATGCTCAAGATAATCTTCGGAAGGTCATCAATTTCTCAAAGATGATAATGATGATCGTATTACTTTGCCCTAGTGTATGCCGGCCATTCGTGGCATAACTCTATAGTTCTTTAATAGCACCAGTTGAGTTTAACAGCACCATCTTTAGAATGTTTACTTCCAGCTTTGAAGGAGTATAATTAGTCGTACCTCTTCACTATCGATTCGTAACATCATATTTTTTTTAGCTTTATGGCATTGTAGTACTGTGGATATAACGTTTAACAAGGGTTGATGCATTATTGTAATTTTCTTTGTTGGCGTTTCGTAATAAATTATTTGGCTTTGAGCTCTTCAGCTCTGATTTTTTAGCTAAATGGACTGTCCATGCTTTATAGCTTTTAAACTTCTCCCGTTTGTTAAAAGAAATAGAAGGCATGTTTTCGGCATTCTATATCACTTCCTGCTACTATGGTTATCAGACTACCATTTTCACGACCAAACGGGGAAAGAGCTACAAATGTGTTACATACTGCTACCATGTTATTGTCAATATTGTACCTAAACTAACCTTAAACTGGAGGTTATGTAGTGTTGCCATGGCTTGTATGTTATATTGTATTATATCTTGTTATTATGCAAACCCTATTAGATAATCTAAATCAATAAAAACGTACAATGTGGGTGCGTATTTTCGTGTTTGTACCTCTACTTGCCCGGGTCTTAATCATCTACAGAGATGATTAATGAACAGTGATTAAATTACGATTCGAATAGGGCTATTTTCATAGCTCAAAGTTGGTTTATTTTTTACTCATAAATATGCGGAAATCAGCTCTGAAAACTGATTCATGATAACAAAGTTCAATCGGATAAACTTATCAAGGAAACAACTGTTCAGCCAGACTTAGAAAGGCTTTTGGTTGCAATAAAAATCTAAGTGAACTTCATATGTTTTGTATCATGCATTGCGTCAACACCGTGACATACATATCTTAAAATTGGGTGGCTTCAATTGGCTGGACTCACGGAAAAAGCATACCTGTTGGCTTCAAAAGGTTTGACATTCGCTTTTCTGAAGCATGGATGTTTGTATTGAGCGAGCAAAGTGAGCAATTTCCTCGTACAGTACGCCTTTTCAATAAGTTTCCCGAATTGCTCTCTCACTCTCTTGATTGGTGCTAACCACCACCTTTGTAAAAGTCCTATTTCCGGAGCAGCAGGCTACAATCATGGAATCAAATCGTACGTTTGAATTATTGGCGGAGCGAGCGAAGCGTAGCCTTTAACGGACACCAAATTGCAAAATGTTGGTTGGTTGGTTAGTTGGTTGGTGCGTTGGTTGCTCATTTTTAGTCTGGGTGGAGCCCAAACGAAAGATCGGATTGAAATGAAATTTGGTACAACGCTTGATACCCCAATCAGTATTGCTGAGCCAAAATTTGACGTACAAAAGGATTCCGGAACGATACACCTTAGCATCATTTGAAAAAACGAATGCTTGGAGGGATTACCTTCAGCATGGCAACGAAACTGGTATTTACACTAGCGATTGGAATCCCGAATATGAAACCGAAATCGTCGTATCACGACAAAGCTATACATATAAAACGAATTATACATCGAACGACGTATTTAAACACAGCACGAAACAACAATAATGTCTGCATCTAATAGTTTAAATATCCCTCGTTGCCACGGCAACGTGTGGACTCGAACCGTGGTTCATTAATGAATAGGCTTAATCTCAAACGCAGCTGCTACTTACGAAATAAAAATGACGACTAAATATTAGGCCTAAAAGCTACAAATTAGGCCTAAAGGCTAAAGTAGGTCTAAGAGCTAAAACTTTTTGACCTACAATATTGTGATCGTTACTGATGGATTATAATGTGCTTTTAAAATCGCAGTCGCCGTGCGTGATTGAGGTTGCGCATCAATATTTGCGTTGGTGGCGTTGTCAAGACTACTGTAACACCAGCGGCAGCATTGCCAACCTGCTGAATTTTTTAATTATTGTTAAAAACTATCGTTCAGATGATTGTTTGGCTTACAGTTAAATGCTTTATTATTAACATTTTGTAATCTAGGGAAGGCACTTTGCGCGGCAGTAATTATTGTTGCAAACAATGTCAGAATTATAAGCGGCAACAGCCCAACCAGCCATCAAAAAAGTGTTGTTTTATTTTTATCGGCGGCGATGGTGGCGGCCATGGCTCACATCTTTAGTGTCGGAACACAGGACTGAAAGCGGAAGACTCGATTCAAATTAATACAGAAGCAAACCTATTTACGTTGCCTTTTGGAGTTATATGACAGACTCCTGAGTGGGGATTTGAACCCACGACCTTTGGAAGACACCTCGGTCTCTGGTTCCAAAGGTCGTGTGTTCGATTCCGATGATGGAGCAAATGAAAGCCTATTAATATATTATTAATAAATTATAAATAAGATAGCTTTGGCCTATTTGAAAATAAAGCTAAAATAAGACAAAAGCCTGCAAATAACAACAGTGCGTCACACCAAAAGGCAAACAGCCCAAACTTAGCCGAATGAGCATTTCTCCGAGAGTTTTAAGGGGCATTAACACATATGTTACAGGCATTAAAATAAACACTAAATATAAATTTGAAATAAAGGTCTGTTCGCTCCGCCTACAATAGGCCCAAAGCCTGTTTCCTAGTCTAGATAAAATGCGGACATGCTGAGTAAAGGGGTGAATGAACCGTGAGCAGCAGTTGCAACTGGCTTGTGTCGAAAGAATCAATACATCAATTACGTGATTCTGAGAACCAATAAATTTATATGAAACATGAATCGACTCCCATAATGTAAACAAAGCGAACGATAAGGCTTATTAACTGATTATTATATTAGTCACTGAATGCAGTGGAGTAGTATACGCTGGACGTTAGCTTCGTGACTATTGTAGCAAACGCAGCAGCTGGAGGATTTGCTCAGTATTGTCCTTCTATCATACTATGTAAGCTGCAATAACGTATGGTTGGTTAGCTGGTGCTCACTTTTTTAAATATTAGTCACGTGTACGCACATCAAGAATTGCGGGGTTTATTCCTACCTACCTTCGTACTTGAAATTGGTGAGAAAGAAAATCGGAGATGATAAGAATCCTAAATCGAAGAATCGAGGCAGCTTGGAACATTTTTTTTAACTGTTCATGCCAGATTTGTTGAACCAGGATGAATAAATCTTTCCATCCTTCTGAGTAGTTACAGGAAATAATATAAACTTGGTCGGATGCACGCTGCATAACACACTTCTAAAAAACGTACGAAACCTATAGTGCAGGCATGCCAGCTGATCCAGAGCACGAACACACAGAAAGTTTCGGCACATATGTAGGATGTTTATAGGAAATTTTTACTAACCATTGCCCAGTACGTCAAAATGTTGTTTTATTAATTATTATTACGGCAGCCTATGCAGGAACATTCAACCAGTCGAGGGCCCCAATGAAAAAGGCAATGAGCTCCAGATTTTACTGTTTACACGGCAGGCACATTCGACATTTACGTAATTTTTGTTTTGGCACGCGCATGCTTCAAGTAAGCATTTGACACAACGAACTAACTTTGCAATCAAACTAGTAGCTGGTAAATATATGTACGAGGATATAGGTCGCAACAGTAAAAATACAGGAAAGAATGGGAGGGCCGAAAAATGTAAGAAGTATTGGAAAATGGAGGATGTTTGAGATGCCTGGTAGTGAAATTATTAAAAACTGAGTGAAAACAAGGATATTGATGTAGAATTTGGACTAAAAACTTTAGGCAAAATGGTAACAGCTATCGGCTGAAACAGAGAAAGGTAACGCTGCATCATAACAGAGAGAATTATAGGTAAACTAAAAGGTTCCAGTTTTTCTAATATACCATGAATAAACACAATAATAAATTGTAAAGCACTGTATTTGGTTCAAAACTTTATTTCTTTACAGTCTGTGCACCTGAGAAGTTACCGGAATTACCGTTTTATTACCAACTGATTTCTGTAATCAATTTTCAGATTTCATAAAAAATTTTTACGAAGAACTTGTCATCATGAAGCAATCTTGTTACTGCAAATACATAATTCTGGTTTTGTTTTGTAAGGAACAAGTTGCTACGAAAAAACAGTGGTAAGATGGCTATTCATCACAATATTATGCCCATTTGCAAGAATATATCGCATTTATCGTTCCGTGGTATTCCTTTGTCTTTAGAATTCCAATTTTTAAGTATAACGAATTATGCATTACGAATCCCTTTACATTGGTACGGTTTCTGTTTTTTTAAATTTTACTCAGAATGTTTGTCTCAAATTCTTTTTAGTGTTGGTGTGGATATTTTTCGTTTTACTTCTATCGATGGAAAAATACAAAATGGACCCCAAAATAAAAATTCATGAGGGGCAGTGGCGTAACTTGAATGAGGCAGAGGAGGCAGCCGCCTCCGGGCCCACCGACTTTGGGGGCCCCATTCACTGGTCCTAATTTAAAATTTGTTTGTAACCGCAAAATATTAGGAAGTAAGTTGTTGCTATAGTTTCAAGAAAAAAGTTGTGTCTTGTGTTGTAAAAACTTAATGGTTTTTATTTTTTAAGGGAGGGAGGGGGGCTCCACTGGGATCTCATCTTATGTGGCAAAAAAAATGCACTTTTTATGACGGGGGGGGGGGGGTAGCCTCCACTGGGCTCTTGACGTGTGGGGCAAAATTGCATTTCTTTTTTTTATGAAGGTGGCCCACTGGGCTCTTGCCTTGTGTGGCAAAAACTGCAATTTTTTTATGAAGGAAGGCGGCCTCCACTGGGCTCTCGCTTTGTGTTACAAAACCATTTTTATTAAGAAATAGAGGTGGGGGGGGCCTCTGTTGGGCTCTTACCCCCTTGTATGGCAAAACTAAATTTATTTTTTTAGTGAAAAGGGGCCCCCACTGGGCTCTCACCTTGTGTGGCAGTAACTGAATTTTTGTATGAAGCGGGGAAGAGGGGGCCTCCACTTCACTGCCGCCTCCGGGCCCCAATTTTGAAGTTACGCCTCTTATGAGGGGCTAAGCAGGAATCATTCAGAGAAAAGCTTCGTCATTTTAGTGGAAATCTAGAAAGACTAAAATATTGACTTTGCCGTCCATCTGTTGCCTTTTTCAGTTCTACTCAAGTGAACTTTACAAAACATAGTAAATTAAAAAATCGTTGGTTCCTTATAGCAAATAGGCTCTTTCGACGTAACTCAATGAATTATTAACATTTGATCGTCGCATTTAGCCATTACAGAACCACACGCAACCGATAAAAAATTATGCCTAAAAGCAGAAAAGTAGGCCTAAATCTAAACTAGGCCTAAAAGCCAACACATTTTTAACCTGCAATTGTGGTAGTTACTACTTCAAAGATTATATAAGACAGATCCGTCGCTGTTGCAGCGAATGATAGAGGTGTCCGCCACAACACTTTCGTTGATGGCGGTGCCAAGTAATATACCAGCGGCAGCATTATGATTTTACCATTAGAATCAGTGTCCAAAAATTAGTTAAAAAGAATAAAAAAAACCGACAGTATGAAGCGGAAGTGTCCCGTAGTCGTGCAGAAGACTGATTGTTTTCCACACTGCTTTTATTCTGTCAGTATACATTCGGGGTTTTTCAGTTCTATAATATTATGAGAGAGATTATGCCAAAGAAGAACATCAGATTTAAAGGAAATTGGAAATGAGCAATTAGCGAAAGTTATCCACTAGAATAACGTTGTACAATAAGCAACCTTTGTGCACTTACGTTTCAACCTGGATTCGACCCAGTGAATATCTGGTTCAGTAAGTTATTTTTGTAATCCAAAAGCCAATTTTCAAGTGGCCATACCGGTAAAGGCGGTGTAGCAGTGATCTGGACACGAACTGGTTCGCTGTTCTGATCCGGGTCACACCATTTGAATGAAACGTAAGTGCATAAATGTAGCTTACTGCACTGACACTATTCTAGTGAATGATTTTCGCTGATGGCTTATTTCCGATTTTCCTATATATTATTTAGATTGATATTTATTTAATGTGATATTTACTAGTATCGTTACATTAGTGAAGATAAATAAATTACAATAGTTTTCAACTACAAGAAATATGGTAAAAAAAGATAAAAAATTGAAACCCCTAACGTAAATAAGTCAAATTGAAATACTAAAACGTAACTAACATTTGCTCAGCAGAGATGCATACATGAAATTATAAAAGTTAGTACTAAATCCTTAACCTCGTAGAGTTTCTATTGTTATTATCATTATTATCATTGTTCGAGATGTTTTACCTGTTTCACGCAGCCATTTGCTAAATCTAAAGTATAGGACTTCTTTGTGGGTTGCTCTTACCCAGCAACATGACAGTTCGCTTTAGTTTGTCTTTCCTAAGGGAAGAGGGAGTAGGATTCTAATAAAAAGTGGTTATGGAGAACAATGCATAGCTAACGAAATTGCAGACACTACCAATTTATAATGTGAATACTCCTAGCTGCAGACAAAATTTAGTCAACCATCTGGTCTACTTAGCTTGTTTTCTAGAGAAAAAGCTATTTAGGTCATCTGACCAATTAATGAAGCAATTTCGAGCATATTGTTTTTAAAACATGTTTTTGTGAACATGTTTCGAACTTAACGGGAATGGAGTAATTGTATTGATCCCAGTATCCTCGGGTGATAGTGCATATTTTATTTTATTTTATTTCTACATATTTTAATATTTATGATAGTAGATATTTAATTCATACTTTCAAAATCTAATTTTCAATTCCAATAAATTGTTCACTTTTTTATATAAACTGTGTATACGACTAAAACTGCATCTACTAATATACTCTCTTCAAAACAAAGGTTCAAAACGTTCTTAACCGAAGGGTTGAAGTCAGCTTAGATAGCAGCGATGCAATCATAATGTTAGGCCATAATAGATTGTTTCAAATTCGATTAGCAGTAATTTCATGTGGGAAAACGATGCTAACCACTAGGCTGTAAGTGAGCACTTCATTCATAGTCCCGGGGGATCTTTCACAAAGCTAGGTCTACATCTTGGACTCTTTTTATTACCAGGAAGCGGTAGGAAGCATATTGAATGGCTCTTGCGATAGAGGGGTAAAGAGTAGTTAAAAAAAAGATACTCAACCTCGACGTATGAAACGGATAAAACATTGGTACCTAATATTTCATTGGTCGGCTCTATTTTTAAAGGTTAAAATAAAACACACAACAAACCCACAAACCCGACATCCGATCTACCAGGTCGCCATGTTGAAGGAAATGCATGAGTGAATTCTAGGAGTCAAGGAAGGTTAACAATTCTGAGGTGTAGGAAGGTGGTAAGTGCAGCAGAGTATTGAAAGGCAAAGAGGATAGTTCAAATAAGGGGGGGGGGGAGGGGAAACATGAAAAAAAAATATATATATAATAGAGGGTAAGAAGCACCATAATCAGCACACAATCAACCTATCCATCTGGTTCGTTAAAAATAATTACTTGGTCGAATGTCATTTGCAACATTTAGCTTTATACAATTTTAAAAAGAGAATTTTGTTTTTATTTACACCAGTCGTAGAGTCAGTTTTTTGAACTCGCATTATACGACTTTCCTTACCATTATACATTCATTCAAACTGTTTCTAAGAATGCAGTCCGGGTTATCAAATTTGAAACAATATATTATAGCCTAATATTATGATTGCATCCCTGTTCTCTAAGCTGACTACAACCCTTCGGTTAAGAGCGTTTGAACGTTAGTGAGTATATCATTAGCTGCTGTTTTACTCGTATACATAATTTGTATAAAAAAGTGAACAATTTATTGGAATAGAAAATTAGATTTTGTAAGTAAGAATGATTCTGTTATTTCCATTCTTTTTTTTTTCCTTTTTTTGTTTTGTTTGCTTATATGTTTTTCGTTGGTGTTGTTTGTTTATATACAGGGTGTTCGGAAATTGGTGTCAAATATTTTGAGGGTCCGCTGTGTGATCAAAGATAAGAAGAAAAAGTCCTATAAACATGGGTCCAGAAATGCACCAGTCTTTAGTTACAGCCCCCCCCCCCCCCAGGTTTGGGGTAAACAGTTCCTAAATATCTCGTAATGATTCACCGTTTCCATTCCAAACTCAGGATATGTGCCATATCATACCTGGTATTTCAGTACTTCATAATACAGTATTGGGTCGCACAACTTATCAGAGGGAGAGGTAATTTTCTTATGGGGGGGGATCAAACGTGGGGGATCTCCGGACTTAAACCCGTTAGACTTTTATCTTTGGGGACACTTAAAGTCACTCGTGTACAGTACACCAATTCCCAATGCTGATGTACTTCGCCAAAGGATTGTGGATGGATGCAACCAGATTCGCACAACCCCTGGAATCTTTGAACGGGTTCGTCGGTCCATGGCGCAGCGGCTTCGGAACTGCATCGAGGCAGAGGGGGGTCATTTTGAGCACCTACTATGATAAAACGCTTACGTTTAGTTTGTTTTCCGTCGTATTTATCTTTTTGAGTTGCTTGTCACAGAATGTTCTGGAGAGGAGGTCTTTTGCGGATGCGTATTGCAGTTAATTGCAGCAGAGCCGCAAATGCAATGATACTCAGTAAAACTTTGAGTAGCCATCTTCTGTTTACTTAATGATGTTTCATTTCTCGATTGTTTTCAATCACACAGCAATGTGATACGATGTGTTTTTTCTGGTATGTACAATTTGTTTCATTAAAGTACAAGACCAAAGCAGTTACTCCTCTCTTCCCCCACGTTTGATCCCCCCCCATAAGAAAATTACCTCTCCCTCTGATAAGTTGTGCGACCCAATACTGTATTATGAAGTACTGAAATACCAGGTATGATATGGCACATATCCTGAGTTTGGAATGGAAACGGTGAATCATTACAAGGTATTTAAGAACTGTTTATAATAATAATAATAAAGGTTTTCCCCCATTTAGGGGGGAAGGATCCAGAAGGGTTGCGGGGGCATCCTCTGACACTGGTCCCACTAAAGTGCAATGCGGCATCACAGATATGATCTTTTCAGAAAACTCGAGAGGTCAGTACAATTCAACTCCCGCCGAAAGACACTCAGAGATGGAGCAGAGACTGCAGCCTCGGAGAGGGAATTCCAAGGAGCCACTACCCGACTTGCAAAAAAAAATTTTCGACAGTCCAAGTTGCACTTCGGAACCCTCAGTTTCATAGAGTGGTCCCTAGTAATATCCGTAGTGCAGAAGTCAAAAAAAGGCAATTCCACAGGCAACAGACCATGAAGAACTTTAAATGTCAACATTAGGTCGGCCTTCAAGCGCCTCAACTCAAGTGGTTCGAGGCCAAGTAACCTCAGACGTTGGCCAGGAGAACTGTTGCGCAGGCCACGCAATGAACGCGTAAAATACCGTTGGACAGATTCTAACTTATCAATGTCCTGAAGGAGGTAAGGAGGTAAGGTAAGGAGGTTTACCCCAAACCTGGGGGGGGGCTGTAACTAAAGACTGGTGCATTTCCGGACCCATGTTTATAGGACTTTTTCTTCTTATCTTTGATCACACAGCGGACCCTCAAAATATTTGACACCAATTTCCGAACACCCTGTATATAGATAGATATTTGTTTATGCTTCCCGTCTGTCCATCCCTCCTTCTTTGTACTATCCTCTTTACCTTTCAACCTCTGCTGTACTTACTACCTTCCCCCGCAGAATTTTACCTTCCTTGACTCTCAGAATACACTGGTGCATTTCCTTCAACATGGCCACCTGGTGGATTGAATGTCGCGTTTGCGGGTTTGTTGTGTGTTTTATTTTAACATTTGAAAATGGAGCCGACCAATGACATGCTCCAAAATATTAGGTAATAGTGTTTTATCCGTTTTATGCATCGAGCTTGAGTGTCGTTTTTGATAATACATAAAACATTTTTACCATTCATACATGGGTAATGAGTGTTCAGATATTCTCTATTTAAATAAAATTTGTTTAATCTAAATATCACGAATTTTATGCAATCAGTTATATTATCGGTAAGGTAAGCTAATTATAGCTTCACACACTTTTCAGAATTGTAGAGATAAACGAGATTGCATGAACGTTTTGAAAATAATTTTCATCCTAATGAACAGTCGAAATGTTTCATATTTGACATAGGGAATACTTCTCTCAACTAGTAGGTTAAACGTAATCCACATAACTATATCAACGTTACTAGTGCATTTGGCAACCCAGAACTCTGTATTATATGTATGAAACCTCTAGTACAGAGATAAAACTAGTATATTAATTAGAGCTAATATTGCAATACGTTTGCCCAATCCCCACAATAAAAATAATTTTTGTTGCACAGTGAACGCTATGACAGATTTGTTGAAGAAAGACCGTCTCATTTTCGCTTGGACTTGGCAGAAAATTACACAAAAGAAGTTCCACCCTCCGAAGATGGTAAATTGTTTGGAATATAAAAAAGCATTTAAGTATTCCAGTAACTGTTTAACTGAGCACCCACAAAATACTACAATCTGTGATTATTTTTGGTATTTTATTTTCAACTTTTCAATTTGTTTTGGTACTTAATAAAAACATGTTTACTTCACACCGTAAGGTTTCCGATTTTCTTTCTCCCTTCCTCTTCCTGTGACAATTATTATTGAATACTTTTCTTTTTCCATATTATACTTCAGTTATTTTTTTGGAGGGGGGGGGGCTGCATAAAAAAGTTGGACTTCCAACTTAAAGTTTGCTATTGTTACTATCCTTTCTGCTTTGTTGGCTATAGTATGGTAGAGCTATCATGCGTGATGTCTTAGCCATTCATTGTGTGCTTTAAACGGTTTTAAATCTGATCCTGCTTGAAGAGGTGTTCTTCATTGATTGTTCAGTTTTTAATATGACCGCATTTGTACCACTGTTTGGTGTCATCATAATTATGACTTTTCAACTAATTTATTTCAAATGTACCTTAGTCGGTGGTGGTGGTGTTGGCCCGTTTGCGCATTGGTCACACTCGACTTACTCACTGTTTCCTTTTGCGGGGGGTCGACCCTCCTGAATGTTATTGGTGTCGGCGGCCACTTACGGTCCGGCACTTCCTTGTTAATTGTTACCATCTTGATGGTTTTCGTCGTCGTTTCCATCTTCCGCATGACATTGTGCGTCAATTGGGCGATAAGTCTGTCCTCCTGTCCGGTGTTTTTCAATTTTTGCAGGAGGTACAGATGTATGACAAGATTTAGATTAGGGGTTTGAATAATATCTCTGTAATGTGTGGTGCAGTGGCAACCCGGACCACTGCACTGTGAATGAGGTTGGCGCTAATGACCAAGCTGTCGACGCGCAATTAAGCCTCATTCCCCCCCCCTTTTAGTCGGTTGGGGGGAATTCAACACACCATTTGCATGGCTGGAACCAAACGACTCTGATCACTGGGCTGAGTAAGATGACGTTGTTGTATCTGTGGTGAGGACTAAAAGCAAAAATACGACCAACTATACAAAAAATCAATTATTTACTTAACTTTCATCAAATTTTAGCCTACTGTTCACACCGTAGTTTTGTTATCTCTGTCAAGTATTCTGTTTTGCTACGGAAATGTAATATCTAGAAGCATGTCCTCTCAAAGAAATATTTTTGCTTATTTTTAACAGGCTGCCCAGCTGTAGTAAAAGTAACGGTGTATTTTTGGAAAATTGGTGAAATATCTATTTCAAGAATGGTAATATGCAGTATTGTTGCCACATATCCACACTCGCACATTGCTAATTTAAAACGTTACCACAAACAATTTTTTAGCCGTTATGTGTTTAGTAAAACACTGTTTTAGGAGAGAGAAGATTATAATAGTTTATCTTTATTCTTGGTCACTTATAATAGTTATACTGTAAAGCTGCTGTATATGTGTATCGTACAAAAAAATCTGTTTTAGGCTTACTTGTGTACTCTGAAAAATGTTTCTATGTCCAAAAAGATGCCGTTCTGGATGAGTCCTTAACGCTTATTTAACAAAAATGTGTCTTCTGTGACATAAACAAAGATTTAAATTCGTTTCCTGAAGCAAGAAATTATCAAAATAAAATGTCCTTTTTTTTGCCAGGATTTACATCATGATTGTGATACTGACAGATACCAAAAGTGGTATAAAGGAGGGGTTGTATGGTTCGATGAAGGGCTTATAATAATGTTATCGTATGGCACCATCACCCCGGGCCGTAAATATTTTCTGGGACAAACCCTCAAAAAGTACGCTGTTGGTATTAAACTCATAAAAATTGAAATCATGCTACGATTGACCAGGCATGTGTAAATTCTGAGTGCAGCAGGGTTGCACGACCTTACAGCGTAGACGGAGATGATAGAAATCTGGGCTTGAAATAGTTTTTCTTCGGCTCTTCGCTAAACACCAGTTCTCTCTCGTGCCATAAAATTGATACGTTATAGAACTAAACTAAGTAAATTCAGATTTTGTCATGATCCTGTAACAGATGCTAGCCCATGAATGGCTAGCTACAACATGATCACTCCTGCGTCCTACAGATGTGTAAGCGTTTATAAGCTCCTGCAGATTAATAATAACTAGCTGTAATACAGCCACAAAAGACATAGGCTTAGCGAAACTGAGACTTTGTAACTGCTTTTACGTCTACTAACAAAACATTAAAGTTACACGTTAGTTAACAACAAATAACCCACAGAATGTAATCACATTAAATATAATAGTACGATACGACTAAAGCAAGAAATATAATAAGAGGTAGAATAATACACTGGATTTTAGAAATCTCCGCAACTAGACAGTTTTAAACTAAAAACTTGTGGAGAGAGAAAAATTTATGGAAGAAAAAATAATAACTTACGAAAGAAAGGGTGTGTTAACAGTTTTTTTTCTCCATGCCTGAATGAATAATTTTTTAAGTTGGTCAAGAAATAGAGGTTGCTGAAGATACACGAAACAAAATCACAAAACACACGAAAAGACAGGCAACAAATCACCAACGCAAACGTTATGCAACAAGACATGCAACACACAAACGTCAAAGGCATGCACCTGAAGCTACAGAGCAAAAGATCGTTTGACACCAAAGATTTGGCCAACTATGCACAAATATTTATCCAAACATTTCAGACTGTACACCCACAGAGAATGAACCCAGCACATACGATTAAGGAGCCAGAAAGCACAGATTCCAACGATTTGGTTGAAGAACCGCAGAGAATGATTATCTGCTAAAATTATGCAACTGAAAAGCTACATGCAAGCTGAATGCAACCTAAACTCAGCAGCGAAATTGCCATAACACGTTATATGCAGATCGAAGGCAAACACAAACGTTAATACACTTTGCATCTTACGGGATGAATGAATGGGAAATTTAAAATGTTGGCGAGGCTTTCATCAGAGTAAAAAAATAAACCATAAAGACCTGTTACTTTTCCAAACCCAGATTTGCTACAACATTAAAAAATGTATTATTTTGGGTAGAAATGCTTGTATGGCGGCTCAAATGTGGCAAATTTGCAGGCAATTGATGGCTATCAAATGTGGTAATTTATAATATTGTTGCAAGTTTGGACCTGGAAAAATAATGACTTTTTAATTTTTTTATTTCTTGAACTCTATAATGAAGGCAATGCCAATTTTTATAATGCACATTTATTGATGCCAAAATATTAGAAGGGTATTATCCTTATTTTAAGTGTTTTATGGCTTCTGTATATTGCTTTCCTCTATTTGAAATCTGAATTAGCATGCAGGGATCGTACAGCCCATTCCTTGCTGCATCTTATCTTCTCATTTTTTTCAAAATGTAATTTCCTCCTAGACTTTCCTATCTCGATGGAAAGATACCAATACCCCGCCCATGAAACATTAGGTATTTTCACAACGTAAAGTGTTACCACCGCATCTGTCTGCTGAATGTCGGTGGTATTATTCTAGAACGTTTCTCTTATGATTCCCTCTTAACTGCCAGTCATAAGTACAATATTGACTTTAAAACTGAACATGGCTTCTTCTGTGGTTGCTCCTGTTGCAAAATATACTTTAAACTTAGAACCATCTTACCACTGTAGCTGTTGATGGAAATCCATGGAAGTTTATATTTTTATTGGCGAAGGACTTCTGATTTTATTTCACACACTTTTCATCTAGATAAACTTAGATGGTACAATTTTACAAAACCAATGACTGCCTGGATTACTTCCAATCTTTTCAATTGGCGTCAGACAGTTTCCTTTACAGGTTTCATCAGCTAGTGGGTTTCTGTTATCTCCCGTGTTCTTCAGTGTTTGGTCATGGGCCCACTCCTATTTCGCATTTTTCTGTCAGGTCTCTTCGCTGTTATCAATTTTTTTTAAATAGAAGCTATGTTGGTAATCTTAAAATCCTGTCAACATCAATTCTTAGCACTCTCTTGCAAAAAGACACTGATGGTGTTTTCAATTGGTCAACCAAAAGTTCTCAGCACTTTAACCATGCAAGTGCATCGTTCTTCACTTTAGCCACAAATTACAATCCCCATCATACTTGCTTGATCAGTAATGGGACCATCTATTCTAAGACTTCCCATTTAGATTTTGGCATCTTGGTTGATTTCTCTTGTAAGTTCCATGCACACACAGATTACGTTGCATACAAAAAATTCAAAAAAGCTGACTCTGTCCTTAACATCTTCTCCAAAACAAAGATTCGACTCATTTCTAAGTTATTTAAAACTCTTCGCAGATTGATCAATCGTACTACAGCTCATCTGCCGCTCGACTCGATACCTGCCAGCATCCCCTAACCAAATAATATGCTACACAAAGCACTTCTGTTTCCAAGAAAGCGGAACAAACTTAATCTTACTACCATTGACCAAAAGTACCTTAGAGGGGATAATATTTCCAAGCACCAGATTCTAAACAACAACCTTGATATTGAAGACACTGAATTTGTTTTTCTGGCCTCAACTTTCACGAGGGTCATGACTTTAGACTTTATGATCGCCCTGGTATTTTAATATCTTTAACTTTTTTTTCTGAACCAGTGGTGTAGCCTTGAAATAACCTTCCTGCTGTTGTTGATACTCGCTAGGTCATTGACTTTAAGTACAGGCTGGACTCTTCCAGGGAGGGTATTATTATTTGTTGTGTTGATGGGGTGTTCCTGGTTTGGCTGGGTCGGTGCACCATGAGCACTTGCTTTTTCAACATTATGCTCATTATACACTACTGTACTATACTTTGCGATACTACACTATACTTACTGTATTATATTCTCTGTTTTGCACTGTTGGAGTGCGTGAAAATAAAAAATTTTTTTATCAGATAAGGCCTAAAAGATTAGGGTCTATCTTCTAAGTACACTGTAAACACTGACAGGAACCATGGAAGGTAAACTCGCGGACCGAAACATAAGCATAACCAACAGCAGAACCACTGACGAGAAAAGAAGCTAGATTGTAAATTTCCCATCACCACAATAATCTATCAATTTAATTCTATGGCCATTAATCTACTCTGGCATAATATGACACACTGAACCTAGGTCACAATAGCACTGTGATCAGGCTGCATTCGACCGAATATGCTCGGGTATGTATAGGTATATATTTATATTTATTTAAACCTTCTTAATTTGTGTATTCTATTGATTTGTACTCCCTCTTCATTTCCTTTCAGGAATTTCGGTCGAGTCTGCCCGTGATAGTTCTTTTACAAATGTAGAATATTAAATAAATGTATTATTGACTTGATTAATTCAGTTAGTTATGGTATTTTAATTATGATTATGCTTCATTTCGTTGAGAACTTGACACGAGATACTCCAAAATGACAGTTTACCAACTATTGCTCCAACAACACATCTTTGTCGGGAATCTCACTTATTGTTGTTAATAAAGATTTTTTTTTTATTTGCAGACGGTAGAAGTTGATATGTTTATCGTGTTAAAATGGAGAGAAAACAGGATAAATTTTACGATCAGTAACAGTTCTCGTGGTGATTCACAGTTCTTGATACTGACGTCAGCAGAAAGCACAAAACTGTGGACACCTACCGTATTTTTCCGCAATACTATGGGAATTACCAGCCTTGGCTTTGATCCCAGTATTAGTAATATGAAGATCCATAGGGCAGAGTTGCAGTATGAAATTAGGTGCGTAATAATAATTTGTATCAGTGCTAAAATTGATTTCTATTTGCAAATTGGCATAATTTGTTGTCTGCTTTTGAAAGAATTAGCTAAACATGATGACGGATGGCGGCTACATGGTTACGGGAATTCATTGAAAGCTGTAGCAATTGAATGATAAACAAACTGTGGTAAACGATTTATTATGATTGCATGTGTTTGACGGACAATAGCACGAAAGTTTGACGCTGAATCAGTGAACTAAATTATTAGGTGGTATGGCAGTGATCTGGTGATGGACTGGTTCACCAATTCAAATACGGATTACTTCATTTGACTGAAACTTCATTCCGTAAAGGTGACGTGTTGTAATACGTTATATCTAAAGTATGACTTTTGCTATTGGTTTATTTTCTATTCACCTCTGTTTTATTTACGGCGAGTTGTGTAAGTCTAGTTCTCGGAATAATTCTGTTGTGTATCCAAATTCAAAAAGGTTTTCACGATAAAAGAAAAATCAATTTCATATAATATTTAGCACTAGTTAGCTGAGGTATTGTACTAGTGTAATGATTTAGGGTCATTCAAACTATCTAACAATTAATGTAACAAGAAAAATTAATGCAACAACCTCTAACAGAATTAAGTGATCGTTACGCAATATGGTTGAGCAAAAAAAATAGAAATGAACAGCATCTACAAAAATATTGTTGAATGTTATCGTGGCAAAATTGTTGGTAGGGTTCATATTTTTGGCATTATTATTGTTAGTACAAGAACGAACAACGGGGTCGACTGAATATACACGCTACTGTTTCGTGAGATGAAGCAAAACAGGGAATGAGTTTCTAAACAAAAGACTGTTTATATAACACCATTTAGGTACATTCGGTTATATTTTTTTGGTTGCAGAAGTTTGGAACTTGTTTACGTTTCCCTGACAGCTGTGGCTGTGATAGCTTAGCCTATCATCCCACCTACATTTTTGCCACTGCATGCAAAACATGAATCTTGCTCTCATTTGGGCTGCTTTAAAATATCAGCACAGAGAATTACTAGAATTACTCTCTTTGTGTTTAACATTAATTCCAGAACAGTCAAACATTTTCATTGCCCCTTCAATTTGGTGTCATACCCGATGGACATCCAAACCTGTGATGTAGAGATTCATTGTAAGTATAAACCATATTCTTTTCATTTGTATACAACCTGATGCAATATGAATTGTAAAGCATACCGTGTAGTATCCCTTGGTCATTGTGAACACTTAATGGAAGTTAACCATGCAGGAATTAAGCGAGGTGCACTGTTCATGCAAATAACACAACTAACATCAAGCCAACATTTTCACACTTTCAGACTCATACCATGACATATTTTTAGACCTTACGTAAAGGTACTAGAAAAGAAACCCATTGCACGAGTTTTCCCTATTTGTAAAAATAGGTTTTGTAATTATTCTGGCTCGGAGAGGCATGGAGAAATTACGAACAGAATCGACTTTTATTCTGTGCTGTTCCATGGAGTCCATGAGACGTGCTCACTGGCACTTAACAAACGTTTTGTTCTACAATAGTTGGTAAATTTATTAACAACCGTTGAATTGCCGTAGACAGATTTATAACCGTCTTCTGTTTAACACACCATTACCTGAAAGCGTACTTGCTGTAGGGCCAGTAGAAAAATTCTTTAAAAGTCGGCACCACGGTCGGAATGACCGTGGAACCATAATTCCGTAGCATTTCTGCCCGTTCCTTTATACCAGCGTCATAGTGGGGTAAAATTTTATATTCCATGCAGTCACTAGGTAAAAGTCGATTTCCTCGAGATGATTCAAAGCTTTTATGGCTATGTTTTCTAATAATATACAAAACTCAGTTGGTGTAAATTCACAAGTCCCGTATTTCTCAGTATCAGTTGATAATTGCTAGGTGGACAATCTTGTTTTCACTCTAAAAAGAGCTATTGGAAAATCAAGGTAATTTGAGACAGAACTATCCGCATTCCGCTTAACTGGGCAAGTAATAATAACAATAATACCGTAAAAAAAATACTGCATTGTGTTCCTGTGGTGAATTAAAACTAAAATGTAAATAAGTTGATTTACACATTTTATCAAAATGACAGAATTTTTTTAACTCCGATCAGTACAAAAAGAACAATAAAAAATCCGTTCCATTCAGCATTTGTACAATAAAAATAAAGAATTTTAGATTTACCAATTTTAGTAACATTTCTTTCCACTTGATGCTATGCTAGCAAAACGTACCTCATATCCAAACTGCAATTCATGGGCCTAGAGACACTAGGAGTACCCGCCCCCTTTTAACACTAAATGCCCTTTTCAAACCACAGATGCGCGTTTTTCCTCTCTTTTCTAATCCTCTATGAGTACTAAGTTTGTCGTCGAGACACATCTGCAACAATACGAGTAAAAAACGGTCATTGTATCTGCATGGGCGAACGTAGCAAAGTAGCACTAAGAAAAAAGAACACATTTTGCCTTTTACCTTTTTTCAGGTGTGCCACCCGTCTTTTTTTCAGTCTGCGTACCTCACTTCTGCAGTTTAAGTAACTTGTCCATTTTCGGATGTTGTATTTTTACATTTTTTAAATAGATATTTGTTCTTTTTAAGAAAAAATACGCATACAAGGTAATTCAGTTAACGCACTTTGCAAACAATGGTATTTAGGGGCAAATAATTATACTAAAATTGGTAAGCGTAAAATTCTATAATTGTATCTATATATATTTTGCTTAATGAGCAGATTTACTGTTGAGGGTCAAAGGGTCAAAGGGTTAAAGAGTTTTAGAGAGCGTTAACCGCACCAGGTCATCTGCCCGATGCTTCAATAATACTGGCTATTACCTGGAACAATCGGCAAGAGGTCGATCGGATTCATTCTTGCTACGGTAGCAAAGAAAAAGGGTGAGGGGCCACCAATGAGAACGGGTCAAAGAGTTTTAGCGAGCGTTAACCTCACTCAGTCATTTCTAAGAATTAAAAACAAAGACTATTGCTTCAATAATGTTTACTATTAGAGTTGAGTTGAATCAGTGGGAATCAGCTAGATCAGCGTATGTTACGCCGGGGAACAACTAGTTGTTTAAAATGCTGGAAATGGAATTTATATAAATTTAACAGAGTTAAAATTAAAATTTAAGGTTATTTTTACAAACAAGTTTAAATCCTCTTATTTTTATTTAATCAATTTTAGGCCAACGTGAACAGTGAGAAGTACAGAATTTTTTTTCTACTACTCATTGCTTGCTTTACGTACTTGATTGTCAGTCTAAGGTTTCTACAGCATCCTAAAATGCAATCTACTCGTATACCATGGAATTTGTGCTAATATTTTTGCCAATTCTTTTTTAACTAATTATAGCGGGAAATTTTAAATCCAGTGTAGTACTGAAGGCTGGTGGCATCAGAGTAAGAGGTTTCATGAGTAGATCAGAGCCTCCAGAATTCAGAGTGACAGAATTTACAAGTGGAATTTGCACTCGTGAAGATGAACAAGCTGAATGTAAGTAACGTTGAGCCGAGTTGTGACTGTGTAGAAAGAGAGGGTTTTGATACAGGAAGGGTGCCAATACGTTGCATCAATATGGTGCGCATTAAATTATTTCAGTTACCGGTTTTAAAAAAACGCTACTAAACCAATGCTTATAACGTGGTGGTTAGTTTCCCTACAAAAATTCAAAGTTAAAAGACAATAAAATGAAACGTATCAATAAGTAAATAAAAATGCTAAGTGTTGGGATATGCAGGTGTGAAAAGGACTTATCTACCGACATCCGCATCTCGGCCCTCTTGTAACAATACAACGATGCTGGACACAACAGTGAACGAGGGCTGTTCTCTGCACTAGTTCTCAGCACTCGTTTATTTTTTAACGAAACCTGTGTTACACGTCCCATTGTGTAAAATTAATTTACTTTCTAAACGGCAAGTTATTTTTACCATCATAAACACGGCTACGGTGCATTTGCCATAATCCCGTTTGCCATAATCCTGTTTAACGACTGATTTTATGGCAATCGTCCCAGCTCTTCTGTATTTTCCCGTTTGCTCGAAATTATAATCTTCCCCTCTTCTGCTGGATATCCCGTTTGCCATAATTTCCCGTATGTCATAATCCCGTTTGCTATACTGACGGATTTCACGACATCGTCCTAAAATCCTATTTCAAGAAAGAATGTTCGTAGCCGTCCAAAACTGCGCATGGATTGTTCACTAGGGTGGGTCGAAAAAATAAAAAGTATGAGAACAGAATAGGGGTAGTGGAGAAAACTTGTACTACCACTTGACTAATAAGTGGGAAAAATGTCATTGTTGTGAGTTAATATCTTCTGCTCCGGCAAGGGGCCTAATTTTACGAAAATAAATAAAAAATACTTTAAAAAGTGGAACATTTATATAAAAAAAATATTTCTTGGAATTGATCGGGGTAGTGCAGAAATGTAACGACTCCCTTCACTATTTGCGTTGAAAAAGTTTCTTTTTTGTGTGTTGATATTTACTGTTCCGGCAAAAGGCTTAAATTTCCATAAATTTGGGTCATGCGGTGGCAGAGGCTTAGAACATGACAGGTGTGCAACAGACCCAAGTTTTGAACCATTCACACTGTGATCACCTCATCCCAAGGTGTGCCACAACCCTACGCCCATGATGCGGCTAATGCCCGAAGTTGGGTAAAACTGTCATTCAGGGCAAAACTCTTCTAAATCTTCATCTCTAGAACTGTAAGCAGCATAATTGCCATATCCAACCTCCTTCCCCCCCTCCCCCCACCATCTTTCACCATAGGAGGAGGCCAGGTGACATGTTTCAACTTGATTGCTTACATGTCTCAACTTGTTTGGTGCTGTACTGCTCATCTCATGCTGCTTGCACGTGCTGCTGTTGGATACTGCTATCTGTCAGTGGCATTATTCCTAATCATTGTGACAAATGGCAAAAGTCTCAAAGTTTTCTTTAAGTCAAACTTCTGAATGTGCAATTTTCGGACACTCACAAGATTTTGGACGTATGTTGCCAACATATGAGGATGTGATTAGGTGCTGTTTGCATGAAAGGTGGTGTATTGGTTCCAAGAGTGGTGGTAATAAGGAGCCCAGCTTCACTGCCATTGCAGAACTTGTTGCAGAAAAGATTCAACGTTTATACGAAAACTCTTCCATTCCAACCGTTTCACGCAAGCATGTAATTGACATGATACACGCCTATCACAAAAAATACGTGGCCATAAAAGACGTATATAAACGAGTTGAAAAAAGTGAGAAAAACAGAGCTAAGGTTGAGAACTTTAAGAAGGATGCCCGTACTACCCTCTTTGATATATCGGCTTGCAAGTGCCTTAATTTCGACAACTGTATTTGTTCCAAAGTGTTAAAGGTTCCCGTCAAAGAACAACAGTTTCTAACTGATCAGAGAACTGACCGCCTTATGTGCATTGGTTCAATTGATATAGAAGAAACAAAGAAGCTTCGAAAACGAGCCCACAGAAGAGTGAAGGATTCTCTCCAGTGCAAAGCCCTCAAAGGTAATGTTGAGACTTTATCCACTTTGCGTGAATCTGAAAGCTATCCACGATCATCTGCAGATAGTGATACTGCGATGGACACAGACAGTACATATATAAATGATGATGAATATGACGAAAAGAATGATCAATCATTCAACCCATGTTGCAAACCACAGGAAACCCTTCACCTCCATCTACCTCTCGTCAAATGAGAGTAAAACTAACAAACACAGCTTTAGTGAGTCAAAGATATGGGCTGTCAAACAGAGCTACAGCTGCCATTGCTACTAGAGTTATGGTTGATGTAGGCTTGATTTCTGAGTCCGATACTTCTCTTATAACAGATAAAAGCAAAATAGCCAGGGAAAAATCAAGACTGAACACAGAGCTAAAAACAACTTCCATGAACGATGGTCCGTTAATAGGAATTTATTTTGATGGCCGCCATGATAAAACATTTATAAATGAGCAACAGGGCAACAAATTCTATAGAAAAACAATAGTAGAAGACCACTACTCACTGGTAAGAGAGCCCGGATCCCAGTACGTTGGGCACATTACGCCTAATTCAGGTTCCAGTTTTGATATTTCGGAAAGCATATACAATTATGTGGTAGCTGAAGTGCCTGAAGGCTTGGACGACTTACTTGTGCTCAGATCTGATGGTACGGTTGTCAACACTGGCGTAAATAATGGTGTCATTCGCCGAATCGAGTTGAAGATAGGGAGACCTCTTCAATGGGTAATTTGCCTTCTACAATCATTTTAAGGAACTTCCTCTTCGACATCTCTTCGAGTTTATTGATGGCCCAACATCTGGCCGTACTTCCTACACTGGTGTAATTGGGAAACAATTACCAGGATGTGAAAAGCTTACTGTGGTTTGTTTTAAGGCAATAGATTGTGAATTGCCATCAGTCGACCCAACTACCTTAAGCAAGGATCAACAATATTTGCTACAAATTTCCCTTGCTGTGAAATCTGGTGTATGCTCTACATACCTTGCTATCTGCAATCCAGGTTTGGTGAACATGTCTCGCTGGCTGACCACTGCAAACAAGGTCTTGAGAGTCTATGTTTCTACCAAAAAACCAACAGCTGGCTTGAAAACCTTAGTAGAATTTATCCTAAAGGTTTATACGCCATCCTGGTTTAGAATTAAGTGCCAACACTCCATAAAGGATGGAACAAGGCACCTGTGGGAATTTATTAAGTCCTCTAGATACCTGCCCCATAAGTACCTTGATGTTATTGACCCAGTGATAGCTCGAAATGCTTTCTTTGCCTCGCCAGAAAACATTCTTTTGAGTATGTTGACAGACGAGAGGGCACATATCAGGGAGCTCGAAATGCGTAGGATTTTGAAAGCCAGGGAATGCATTACAGCAGAAAATTCTGTTGTTCTCAGCTTTACCATCCCACAGATTAACTTCCATGCAAAAGATTATGTGGATCTCATCGATTGGTATAGGTGCAAAGTGTACTCTCCACCAGTCCTCAGTGGCGTTCAATCTGAAGATATTCGAAAACTATTGACTGAAGGAATTGAAAGTGACAGTGGCAAATGGCTTTTCACTGATTTCCCTTGCCATACTCAAGCTGTTGAGCGCACAGTGAAGCTGGTGACCGAAGCGTCAACCCAAGTATGTGGTGCACAGAACAGGGATGGATTCATTCGTGCGACTTGAAAATCAAGAAGTGTATTGCCTGTATTTGATCATAAAGCTGATTATAAATTTTAGTAGCTGTTACACAGAAGCAAATTATTTGTTAATTCTGTGCAGAACAATAGTGTAAGATTCCTAATTAGCAAAATAAAAGATGTTTCAAAATATACAGTGATTTGCCGTTTTTACCAACTTTATTAAAATTCACTCGTTTTGCCGGAACAGAAGATATTAAAACACAAATACGAAACTTTCTCGCAGTAAATAGTGATTCAAGTTGTTACATTTTAAAACTACCATGATCCAGTACAAGTTTCTTTTTTTTTTTATAATACTCCAAGTATTTAGCGTTTTTTTAGTCATTTTCCAAAATTTGGGCCCCCTTGCCGGAGCAGAAGATATCAACTCACGACAATGAAATTTTTCACAGTGATTAGTCATATGGTAGCACAAGTTTTCCAAACTACCCCTTTTCCATTCTCATCCTTTTGATTTTTTCAACCCACCCTATTGTTCACTCTTGGTGCCGAGTTTCTGCGCCATCTGTTGACAAAAGTAGTTACTGTTTGACATTCCAATTAAAATGCGGATCTATGTTATTTGGACATTTTAAAACTTCAACTTAAAAAAAAATATTTGATGTTAATTTGAAATTTTGTCTAACTTTAAAAAAAAAACTTTTTTCTAAGATGGTTTAAAAACAATAAAAATAGTGTAGTCATGATACCACACCTGAAACTTCTACTTATACATGGGGCAACATTATGCACTGACTGAAAGTGGACAATTTTCTGAATTTTCAAGCATTTCGAAACATAGAACCAACATTTTCGGATCTCAATATCGGATTTTGGATTCAGAAAAGTGGTAGGCTACCTATGTTGTGAAAGTTTAATTTTAAAATTATTTTTAGGGGTTGAGGAAGACAAAATTTCCACCGCAATACTCTCAATCTGCCACTCCCCCAGCCCCCCCCCAAAAAAAAGATTACTGTGATTAAACTTTGATATAGAAACGGTTTTTTTTTTTTGTCTGCATGAAGTAAGTACATGTGCTCATTAATAATCCATAATTTTTTTAATGACAAACAGTGACCAGTTTTGTCAACAGACGGCGCAGAAATTCGGGACCAGGAGTGAATAATCCATACGTAGTTTTGAATGTTAGGTTTTCAGAGTTCAATTTGAAATGAGACTTGATATAGGATTTATGGCAAACGGACATGTATGACAAACGGGATTATGGCTACTGGGCTAAGATATTCTGGTCTTCCGAGATTATAGCAAACGCGATTACGGCAAACGGGATTATGGCAAACGGGCGGAAACCCATAAATACTGAAAACGGGCAATATCGGTAACATTTCAAGAATTAAAATTCATTACAATATGACACCCATTGTGAAAATTTAATGTTGCTCGTGTAAAACTTTCTTTAAAATCTGTGTTTTCGGCGGCACATTTTTGTTTGCTTGTGGAGATGGTTAGTTTCCATGTAAAACGTCGGCCGCACCGACAAGGGTGCCCGCTGAACAGCAAAAAAAAGGGATGGGTGGGGGTTTCTGAGGGTTTTTTTTAGGGGATGTGCCTTATTTTTGGCCTAATCGGTGTTACGAATCATCGAAAAAGCCTTTCTTCAAACGTTTTGATTTTATTTGTATAGTTTTTCTTCATGAATCTGTCTACCAAAAGGGCAAGAAAGCAAAGAAAAAGAACAAATGGTGGGGGGGGGGTGCTTCAGCCACAATAGCCTCAATATATGAGCACCCTTGCTCACTGACTTCCGACACAAACATCTCCAACATTATATTACGTAATTGCTTTCGAAATATCTCCATCAATCGACAAATAGAACAAATCCTCGAATATCAAATTCGAAGCCATAATAGAACACTATACGCAAAAGAAAACTTTTTTCCTTTCCGCCTTGTATTGTTGGACTACTCCGTGCACTACATCAATATTGAAGTCGCGTGCTTCTTCATTGTCGGGCAGAGATGCGGACATCGGTAGATAACTAAGTTATTGCCTGCTTCCCTCGAGCAAAGAACTAACAATGTCGAGGGACGCTAACAATCGCTCGGGCCTGCGTCCCTCGACATTGATAGATCTCGGCAGTCGGGAAAGAGGCGATAACCTTTACTCGATAGTCACTAAAACTCCGCCATAAAAAAGGGAACTGCATTTAGGATGCACAAATAAAGGCCGGCACAAGCGGAAAGCGGTAGGTATGCACTGAAAAATTGTTCCCATGTCAATTAAAATAAGTTATAATAATACAAATGGTTACAAAATGAAACAAAATGTAGGTATGCAGAAACACAGGCACTGGGTCAATTAAATCAAGTTAAAAACACCAATGGAAAAAATTAACCAATGGTTGAGAATACTAAAACAAAATGTGACCGTTCACGGATGTTGGTGGCATGTGGTGCAGGCGAGTACAGTGCCAAGTGAAGGATATAGTTTACTCGGTGGACAGTTATGGTTGATAAAAAAAAACCCTCAAAATCAAAGGAACTGCACAGCAAAACGCAATCATTTATTTGTCTTAAAAGTGAGTAGATACGGAGTTCGTCAGCACAACCTCGCTAGGCAAAGAGTTCCACACGAGAACAATACGATCTGCAAAGAAAGACCTACGACAGTTTAACTGGGATCTGAGGAGATTAGGAGGATGGCCTTTCGTCCTGTTATCAAGACGATGGTCGAAACTGACACATAATTAAGGCTTCCATGCAGAATCCTAAAAGATAAGGTATAGTAAGCTTTCACCCAACGGAATCCAAGCGACTCCATTCCCATAGCTTCAAGCCGTTTGCAGGACGTCAATTTGCACAAATCCTTTAAGGATTTCGTGAAGAGTCGTTGAACCGAATCGATATGTTTTATATTTTCAAACATATCGAATCGGTTCAATGATGCGTGGGTTACCAAACCCAGCTATCGAATTGAATAATAGGTCGGACTTAAACCTTGAAGGCCCAAATTTAAAACAACGTGGAAGGACGGCAAGAAACTGATTTGCTGATTTAACAACGAACCAAAATTTAAGTCTCTACTAATTTATAGTTCTTACAATTTAAAATTGGTAGTGAACCAAACCCCAAATGTTTAGTATACAAATGACTAATAAAAAAAACATGTATACAACAAATCTGAAGTTCGAACATTCACGACAGGCTAATTACTGCAACTATACATTGCAGTAATTAGCTTCAAATTTCTACATTGGATGAAATTACTAACTTAAATGCTATATCTTTTTCATTGCTCTTGTTTAATGAAACCTAAACGACAAGGAAAGTGAAACATAAATATTGATTAATTTTTGTTCAAACTGCTAAAGTTACTGCATAACATAGTTCGATACTTTTTTAAGAAAATTTCTTAATAATTAAAAATTTTACTATCGAAATTAGCACAAGCTCATTTCCGGGGGCATTCTTTCACTAAGTGGAAAAAGATGTTCTGAGGCATGGCTGTACTATGGTACTGAAAGTATTTTAGATGGAAACTAGCAAAGGAGAGTGAGTATGTTGAACCACAGCCTCCTACAATAAAGGGCGTATCACAACAAGTCAAATAAGGTGGCTGAAATCAAGGAAAGAGAACGGTTGCTAGGTTCTGCCATCTCTAAGCCAAGTGCCGAAATTGCAAACTTACCGACGAGGTTACCAAATTCTACCAACTGATGACGACACTTGGCAAACTTGCCGAGTCACCATTTGTTTCGCCTTTTTGTGCAGCGCTATGGAATCCAAAGCTGATACAGCCTTTACCGTAGGTGGCTTTGGTTAAACAATGTGGCCACCGAAAACGTTGCAGAATTTTTGTTTTGGCCTGTTGCCGCTTTCTGCGAGTCAAGTGTTAGTTACATCTAACAATTTCTGGCTACACGAGAACGTTAACTTATGTACACTTGGCTTTAAAAATTCTGGAGTGGCAATGGGAAAACTTAAAGAGTTACTCAAAATTGATTTTAAAGCTAATACAAATTTGTCACGTACAGCTATGTAAAATTAAACTGATTAGTTTTGAAAAACTGCTACTAATTGTAAACTGATATTGCAAACCAACACACACAAGCCGCGCTGTAGTGGAAGCCTGTACCGATGAATATGCCAGAATCCTTCATCAACGTCCCTTTATAGGCGGCTATTTGTCTAGCCAACTAATTAGTAAAGTCAAGGTTTACTGCAAGGTTTGACCTCGGTCTTTCGTGTTAAAGCCGAAATTTTGCAGCTTAATTGCTGTATTGTCTTTCAATATTTCCCTCTCAAATTCAGTATGTAAGCTTTGTTGGGCTTGGTTAACATGTGTCCCAACAGTTATTAATTTCCGATTTGTCATATCGGAGATATGGACTTGAGTTGAAATCATGATTTTCAATCATTTTTGGGTAGTTGTTTTTGTTGGTGGCACGACATGTTCTCTACAGATCAAACTATTTGTCCTGTAAAGCTGGTTCTTAGCTCATTTCACAATTATTATTGATCTGTAGATGTGCCCTTTATATAAGGCCTTTTCTAATTGGTCAAGTGGTTCAGGGGTTAGGGAGCAATAAACGACCAGATTGATTGTTTTACATTGTATTAAACATTGTTATTTTGAAACGATGCCAATCAGCAAACGCCAGTTTCAAGACGTAGACTGAAGATTAAATAAATGGTTTGTTTACAAGTTGTTTTGTGCAAACCGTAATTTATGAAGATACTAGCTGAAGCCCGTGCTGTGCACGGGTGGTGTATGATGCACTATTTGCTACATTGGGACGACTTGCTCTCTCATGTATTTGTTGCGGAAGACGTGTATGTATTTTTGCACACACTGGCTAACAAATGTTGACTTTCGATCGCTTCACTCACTGAATAAGCACCGCTCCTGATCCGGACTCCATGGATGTTCATATGAATATCTCCACAGCAAATAAATAAATACGCTTTTGTACAGCAAAGTCGAAACCTTTGTCATTTTTTCCCAGTATTTACCTGAGTTTCACTAATCCTTTTATTTTAATTGTCTACAACGACAGAACCTAGATGCAGCTTGCTCCCCCATGTGTCATGTGTTGCGGATGGCGTGTATCCTGTCTATGTATTTTTGCGCACACTGGCAAACAAACGCTGATTTTCGTTCGCTTCTCTCATTCAATGAGCACCTCAACAGTCACTCCTGACTCGGGAAGTCAAAACCTTTCATCCACGGGCATTGTCATTTTTTTTCTCAATATTTAACTTGAGTTTCAATTATCTTTTTATTTTAATTGTCCACAACGACAGAAACTTTAGCAAGCGGTTAAGGATGGTGCACGGGTGGTGTTTGATTCACCGTTTGCAACATTGCGATGGTTTGTGCTGTCATGTGTCAGTTGTGGAAGGTGTGGGGGGGGGATTGAGGCTTAATGGCGCGTCGACAACTTGGTCATTAGCGCCAACCTCAGTCACAGTGCAGTGGTCCGGGTTGCCACTGCACCACACATTACAGAGATGTTATTCAAACCCCCAATCTAAATCTTGTCATACATCTGTACCTCCTGCAAAAATTGAAAAACACCGGACAGGAGGACAGACTTATCGCCCAACTGACGCGCAATGTCATGCGGAAGATGGAACCGACGACGAACACCATCAAGATGGCGACAATCAACAAGTAAGTGCCGGACCGTAAGTGGCCGTCGACACCAAGAGCATTCAGGAGGGTCAACCCCCCACAAAAGGATACAGTGAGTAAGTCGGGTGTGACCAATTCGCAAACGGGCCAACACAACCTCCTCACGGCGACTGCGGCGACACGCCGAGTGCCACTCCTCGACAGTGCCTTTAATGGCCCGTAACTTATTACCGTCCTGTCTGTCCCACAAGGTTTGCCAAAAAGCGTGTAACCTCAGACGCAGAGTTGGAAAGGCATCTGAGGGAACAAGGCTGAGATCCCTACCGAGAGGGCCAGAAAGTGCCCCTTTCGCAGCAGAATCAGCTTGTTCATTCCCTGCTATCCCAACATGGCCCGGGATCCAGCAGAAAAGCACAGTTTTCCGCTGGCCAGGCAAGCGGGAAAGCAAAGCTTGGACACGTTGTGTCAAGGGGTTCCGAGGATTGTAATTCGCCAACGACTCCAGGGCACTCATGGAATCACTAAAGACAATGAAATGCGTGCCCTGAAGGTCAAGGGGTGGAAGGTGTGTATGCCGGCTATATGCTCTCTATGTATTTTGAGCAAGCTGGCAAACGACCACCCTACCGTTTAATCCACCTGAAACCTTACTGCTGTATTTAAATGTTTTACCATTTTTACTTTTTCACCATCTCTTTGTCTTGGGAACAATGCTTCTGTGGAGAACTCTGGGTCTTGTTGGAGTCGAGCATTCAAACACATAGACATGACAATAAAATGTTTCTTCAGAATTCGTTTGCTGCAGCAATATCTTTCTTCACAATGTATACTGAACCACGCACGTAGAATTCATATGCGTAATTCCATTTGATAATCGTGCCCACAATGGGTAGGGGCACTGATACGCCCAAAATGTTGTTTAGAATGAAAATACCTCTATGTACACTTAAAGGCTAAATATATATAAGAGAACGAAAATTCATTGGTATTCGTTCGCTCATATTGACCATAAGGTTAAAATAATTTGTGCTGATCAACCATTTTTTTGCTAGCAGTATTGAAAAACTGTTTTGTTGACAACGTCTCAAAAATGTGCCAGTTTTGATATTTCAATAGAGCGTTTTAATTGTTTTTCTTCAGCTTTCAAATACGTTACTTTCAGGTCGAATGTTAAATCATTTTTAATTTGGCTAGCAAACTCCCAAAAATACAAGTAGGAGCAAAACTATCATGAATTTTGCTTGTGGACTGCATTGCCTTTATTCAGTTGATTGCGGTATGTTCGACTACACAGCTTAGCTTTAATGTTTGATTGTATTATTTGTTACGTAAGCAAACACAGGTACAGTATTAAGTAGTAATCCTGTTCGTTTAGCCAATTTTCAAATTCAAATCATTTGATGTTCATTTTGCAATTAGGAAAAAAAATACTACTTCTTTTCAAAACCATAGGCGAGCGATGTATAACCATCAGCGATACCATTATTATCTGAGAAATATCTCGTGAGTGGCAGCTTCTGCAATCCGAGTAAAATTACCAGCTCGTAAAATAACAAATAAAATAAATTGATTGGTCGATTGGAAACTGATTTGGCCCGAGAAGCAAGATATTTTCTGTTCAAGGTCTAATTTTTTCTGACTGAGTTTGTTGGTTATGAAAATGATGCAATTTTTTTTTCATTTTGAGACCTGCGAGTAAATTTGTTAAAGATATAATAATACAAGTCTGTCTTCAATATGAGAACTGTCCGTAAGTTGGTTATGGAAATAATAAAAGTTATTATTCATTTTGAGACTTGTGAGTAACTGAGCTGTAAGTGTATCGAATATCACCATCACATTAAAAAACCAACTCCCCAGAGTAAGACAATCACAAAAATTGACCATTATTATGAGGGTACTGCTGCACACGTGTTAGTGATTTCCCTTTTCGAAATATTTTCCAACAGTAATAACCCACAGCATTTCATCTTTTTTTTGTTGGAAACTTCCAAAGCCAAGCTGTCATTTTCAACCACATCACTAACAAAACAATGGTAAGTTGGCTGTGGTGTTGAAATTGGCAGCTTGATTGTGAATACGACAGATAACGAATTATGTTGTGAATTACCAGTATTTTGGTATATTTGAATATAGATTCGCAGTGAATTTGTTGATTTCTCTGCAGTTGCGTCATGCGTTGCATACGGATTCACAATGCATCGTCAGATATCCAATTACGTGATGATGGTCTACATACCAACTTTTCTGGTCGTGGTTCTTAGTTGGATATCCTTCTGGTTGGATACGGATGCCGCAGCTCCTAGAGTAACCATAGGAGTAACATGTCTGTTAACCCTTGCAACGCAGTTAAACCGAAGCCAAAAAAATTTGCCTGTAGTTTCCTACCTCAAAGCTATAGACATTTGGATGTTTGCTTGCATCTTCATGGTATTTGGATCACTACTCGAATTCTCGGCTGCCAACTACACAACCAGAAAAACCAAGGGATTTACAACTGTATCCCCAACTCAGGTATGTTGTAAAAATGTTTAAGATTAGAATATTTTAGTAATATTAACAGAAGCCATGACCACACACACGCGCATCCACAAATTCAATCAAAACGAATTAATAATTTTGGACTATAGTTGAAAATTTGTCGACTGAAAAATGAATCAACGTATACTTAGTTGCAAATACAATTAGACCTAAATTAATGAAAATATAATGGGTATAATGTGTCCTTGTTTACACACCTTGCTAATGTGCCTAAAATTGACCGATGAGTTCTGGTTCTTCTTTTGCGGTGGTACACCTTGCCCTAATACGACAAGCCTGTTTTATATCATGAAAGCCGTCCAACTGTTAGGGATATGGCTTGTGCACTACGAAATTTGTTTTTTTTTTCTACATTTTATTCAGACATCCATTCGGGGGAAATGTCACTGAAGTAGTGCTGCTAACAAAATGGTCAAAGTTCTTTCTATAGCACTAAAAGAAGAATTGTGTCATTCGTGGTACACACACACCTCCTTCTTTAAGACTTGATTAATTGATTACTACTGTGGCATTACTACCATACGAGCAACATGCAAGGAAAAATGTATGCTACTATCTATTACACTGAAACCAATATCAATAACGCTCGAGTCTTATTATGGAAGGATGAATTAATCCAGTTTATTAATTGGTCTGGGCATAAATACACAAAACATTTCTTCGGTTGTGTATTCTACCATTTCACCAAATTGAGCATAAAGAAAATTCTACAGTGTCGTAAAAATGTAAACTATATACACTTTTTGGTTTCGTAAATAATTTCTTTTAGCCTTAAGACAGCCTAAGCAATTTAATGCATATGTGGCTGAACCGGCTCAATTTTGAACATTGCCAGACTTTTTAGAGAGAAGAAATATCTGATAATGTGAGGAGCCAACCCGGGTATTTGAACCAGGAAATCTCCGATCATTGTAGGGGCCAAACGATTGGCCAGAATTGACCAGAATCGTTTTGAAAGCCATTGTAGGAGCTTGATGGCCTCTCCCTCTATCATGGCCGGAAGTCGTGGCGGAGACTTTGCCAAGGTTTCATTTCCAGGGGTTCGACCAGATACAAAAAACCTTCAATAACCAAGCTGAGCTCTCTCAGCACTCATCCAAGATGACCACAATTTGAATGAAATTTCTGCAGATGCTAATAAAGTAGAATTCGCACATACTTCTTCTGATGCTATGCACCATTATTGACCAGTGCTATATTAGTGTATGCTCTTGTTGAACAACGCACTCTTTGACCAATGATTCAGGTAATTAGAGATCCTGTAATATTTGTGTATAGAACGAATTTCATAGACCGGATAAAATTTTAGCCGAATATGTCTATGGATAAAATTTTAGCCGAATAGTCAATCACTTCTGGGAGGAAATTTAGCTATGGTTGGCAAAAATAGATTATACCGTTGTTATGCGTATTCATACTACATATATCTTCAAAATTATAAAGCTTCAATCGTTTGCGGCTGGATGCAAGGAATTTCTAACAGGCGTGCATTCACTTTGTTTCATACCTGCTTGCTTAAACCATATTAAACTGCGATGTAAATGTTTTTGTTAGGAGTAAGTAGATGGTTCTGTAAGCAGATGGTTCCAGCGTTATTTAAAAAAATAAGATGTAAGCTTTCTTATTGTTTTAAATGCTCTTTACTTAATGCAGGTGATTTATTAAAAAGATATTTGCCAGCCTATATGCATAACAGAAAGGTAGTAAGTTTTTAATGGTGTCAAAAGTTTAGCAGGCATCGTGAAATAAAGTTGTAACGGATTTTTCCACCTTCACAATGTTGTGTGTTTTTTGGATTGTGGACCAGTTTTCTTTGTTGACAACTAATATTAATTAAATGTTTTCAGTTTTTAGGTCTTTTCTTCTACTCGTTTTACACTGTTTCAGTTTTATGACTGTCACATGGTTATGACTGTCAAATGGTATGATTGGTACAATGTACATGGTTTCAATTTTCACTGGGTTGTCTTAATTCTGTTTGAAATTTTAGGCATCACACGCTAAACCATGCTTAATTTTGACAAACTTCGTGTGATTAATTTTTATCTTGCAGGTTGAATGCGTAAAAACAGTGAAGCAGGTACACAAACACGATTCAACTATAGACAGAGTCTCAAGAATTGTATTCCCAGTAACATTTCTTCTCTTCAATTTTATTTACTGGATTTTTTACTTAAACAATGTTTAAGATCGCATTGTAGACATTAATTCACAACTTGTTGTTGAATATGTTATCTGCTAAAACTACCTGATGTAAAGTTTGACTTCTGAATGACATAACCGTGCTAAAGAAAAACTCATTACGATATGTACTAATTGAAGTATCTAATAAAATATATAGAACTAATAGTGAATCATGTTTTTTTAATTAGTATAACTCAAATCAATCGTGAATGTCTCTTGTATTTCGTTGCAGAAATAGATAACAGCTAATTCATGTTGGTATTATTATCCCAAATTAAATTTAATTGATTGCATAGAATAGAAAGTCACAGTGTTTTATATTACCATTGTCTTCCGAAAATCGAAAGATTATTATTTGACAAAATCCCACAATGGATTGTAAGTTTGTCAATCAGATATTATGCCATGTTTAAAGTGTGGTTCCGTTTCTGCGGCTGAAACAACAAGAACACTATAAAACCCAAACAGGAGATGTGTTGGTTTATTGGAAATCAAAGACCATACTAGTGGTCCATCCGCCAAGTTCAATAATTGTCACACTTTATTGTAACTTCATTGCAAAAATGTCATTGATTAATTCATGCATTGTTGTTGTATGGCCACTAGCTTTTGGTACTTTAACAGAAATCAGAGCTGAGCGTATTCCACGATGAAGAGGATAAATACCTATGCAGCAAAACAGCTTGACAATTGTTGAAAATTGGCAGTATTTGTGCCCTGACAAGCAATAGTTGTATTTTAATCAAGTGTATAAACTGTACCAATGAGATAAAAGTGCATGAATATCGTTGATTTTATCTGACTACTATATATTAACTACAGAATACTATACAGTATACTGACTACTGAATAATTCTGCTCATATAAAATAAATTATGCAACAGATACAAATGAAATTTGGTATTCAACACCCTTTTAACTCCAATAGGTGCCTTTTACGGTTTGACTAAAAAGATTGCAATAATTTGTAATTTCTGTATGTTGGGAAAACGTCATCAATGATCAAAATAGGCATTACTCGTTATCAGTGTTAAAGAGTAACAATGCATACGGACTGCCAGAAATAATCGGCAACAAGACATTGTCGATAAAATGGACGCAAACAAAGAGTAAAAAAGTACTAGATGAGTGATGAAGAAATAAAAAGGCAACAAGGTGCACGTGTAACACCGGTAAAAATTGGACGTTTCATGTCAGATTATGACCCGTTATCAAGCAAAAATTATTTTAGCGAAAGGAGCTTAGTCAATACATTAACATATGCACTTTGGTGTACCCCACAAGTCAAACCAAAAGCACAAGTAAGAGCATTATGAAACGATAAAATGAACGTAGGCCATGGCAGAACCTGATAATAGGCAACCAGACAAACTCCCTGTGATGCAGGTCGTAAGTACTGGAACTGGTTTCTGCATGCTGTTATATAGGAGAAGACCCTACCGGGAAAATTTGAAATTCCCAATTTTTGGAAGATGGGAAAATATTCCGAAAATAGTTTACTTACTGGAAAAAGATGATTACGACTGGTGGGATCTGAGTAAGGATGCAGATAGTTTCTAAATTAATTCTGGGTCGGTATTATTTTTCTTAAAATTAGAATTTGGGTATTTCCCAAATCGGGGGTGTGCCATGTTTTTTATTCGGTCCAATAAATAGACATAAATCGCTGAAAATAATATTAAGGAAAATTGGAAATTAGCCAATAGCAAAAATCATACACTAGAAATAACGTAGTTCAGTAAGCCGCCTTAATGCACTTATGTTTCGTCGGAGTGGCATGGCCCGGATTCAAACCGGCTACCCAGTTCGCCCCAAGATCACTTGAATAGCGCGTTAATCGCTATGGCCACATCCTCCACTGGCATAAAGATAACTCATTGAACCCGTTATTAAGGTCACAACGTGACCAGGGCATCATTCGAACGAAATTCATTCAGGCGTACAATGGAGAGGGAAGACAGATCATACACTCACAAGGCTCAATAAAGAAGAAATAAATAGACATAAATCGCTGAAAATAATATTAAGGAAAATTGGAAATTAGCCAATAGCAAAAATCATACATTAAATAACGTAGTTCAGTAAGCCATCTTTATGCACTTACGTTCGTCGGAGTGGCATGACCCGGATTCGAACCGGCTACCCAGTTCGCCCCAGATCACTTGCATAGCGCCTTAATCGCTGTGGCCACATCCTCCACTGGCATAAAGATAACTCACTGAACCCGTCAATAAGGTCACAACCATGACCAGGGCTCCATTCGACCGAAATTCACTCGGCCTTACAATGGCGAGGGAAGACAAATCATACACGCATAAAGCTCAATAAAGGAGAAATAAATAGACATAAATCGCTGAAAATAATATTAAGAAAAATTGGAAATTAGCGAATAGCGAAAATCATACACTAGAAACTGGGCGAACTGGGTAGCCAGTTCGAATCCGGGTCATGCCACTCAGACGAAACGTAAGTGCATAAAGGTAGGTTACTGAACTACGTTACTTCTAGTGTATGATTTTTGCTATTGGCTAATTTCCAATTTTCCTTAAAATTTTTATTCGGTGCTGCACTAAAGAGTTAGTTGTGTCATTACATTTAAGATTTGATTTGTGGGATGTTAACCTTTTAATCAAAATTTGCTTCATCGTTCCTACGTAAGACGCCCTGCAGGTTGGTTCGCTACAGGGAATTTGATAAACAACGTTACTCTTGGTTTTTTTTTGGCTTTATTGTGATTGACCACAATTCTTGGCATGTTGAGGCGTTTTACATTTTGATTTGTAGAGGAAACTAAAGTAAAACCCTGTTGAGCTAATAGCTTTCTAAGTTGTTCAGTGGCACCTGGAAAGTACAGAATTGAAATAAAATTTTCAGGTATAGATTTGTTTGGCTGAATGTTAAGAATTTTCTTATGATCCACTAGTCTAGCAATGAGATGCAGTGGAAAGCCATCTTCTATGTATTTCAGCCTGGTGTAATCGATATGTTGTGCGAGCAGTCGCTTGTATTGTGTGGGTAGAGATACGTCAAATTTCATTGGTTACATTATTTTTATGAACGTGCTCGATATAGTTGCCATGTTTCCTTCCTTAAGCAAGGAATACATTTTGGTTGCATTCTAGAAAAATTCAGCTTGACCCCCACCCTTTAAACAGACTACGTTGGGATATTTCCACTTCCATTGATGCTATAAAAATTATATTTACCAAAACTTTTTTTCCATTACGATTCATTGTTTATGTCACAGGGAGATGTGGAGACGTATGCATACTACTCGCTCAATTAACTTTGCCTCATTTATCGGACCCATTAATACAAATAATGTTGTAACCAATGAAAATCGACTATCTAGACCCACACCAATAACAAGCGACTGATTTCACCTGGCTTAAATACATAGAAAAACGCTATCCACTGCATCTCCTTGCTAGACAGTTGACCATAAGAAAATTCTTAACACTCAGCCCAAAAAAATCTAACCCTGAAAATTTTATTTCAATTCCATAATTTCCAGGTGCCACTGAACAACTTAGAAAGCTATTAGCTCAACAGGGTTTTACTTTAGTTTCTTCTGCAAATCAAAATTTAAAACGCCTCACCTTCCCAAGAATTGTGGTCAATCGCACGGAGGCCCAAAAAACCAAGAGTAACGTTGTTTATCAAATTCCCTGTGGTGAACCAACCTGCAGGGCGTATTACACAGGAAAGACGAAGCATATTTTGAATAAAAGATTACGATTCCACAAATCAAATCTGAACTATAATGACGCAACTAACTCTTTAGTGCAGGAACGAATAAAAACAGGACACACCCTTGATTTGGAAAATACCCTAATACTATTTCAAGAAAAATATTACCGACCCTGAATTATTTTGGCAACTATCTGCATCCTTAATCAGCTCCCATCAGTCCGTAATAATCTTTTTCCAGTAAGTAAACCATTTTCGGAATATATCCCCATGTTCCACAAACTGGGAATTTCGAATTTTCCTGCCAGGGCCTTCTACTATATAACAACATGCAGAAACCAGTTCCAGTAATTACGACCTGCATCACAGGGAGTTTGTCTGGTTGCCTATCGTCAAGTTCTGCCATGACTTAGGTTCATTTTATCGTTTATTACGCTTTTACTTGTGCATTTGTTGTCGATTTGTTGGTTACACCAAAAGTGTGTTTTTTAATGTATTGACTTAAACTCCTTTCGCTAAATTAATTTTTGCTTAATAACGGATCGTAAGCTGAACCGAAATGTTTCACTTTTACCGTTGTTACATGTGTACCTTGTTGGATGAAATGGACGCGCTACTTGCTTGTAGTATGGCACATGTCTTTGGGCTAATAAGCTTTTAATAAATCCGTAGTCAGCGCTACTTACTGTTGATGGTTGAATGCAAATCAGCAAACAATTTAATTTTTATAATTGAAGTCCTCACTAAAGCAAAAAAAAATTAATATATCCGTTCGTATTCAATATTTGTTTACAAACTTGGCCATACAGTAGTTAAATTTGCAGTGGCTAAAATAAGATGCCATAAAAAAAACCACAAAAGAAGCGATATCTAAAACAAAACCCACAAGGGTGAAAGAAACCACCAAGTTTAAGCCAATTAGAATTATGTAAGCCTCAGCATGAACTTCCATGTTAAACGTCAAACTTTGAACTTCTATAGTCTCGCCCAGAATTGACATAGACCAACGAAAATCGGTATTTCAAGTCGTGTCGTAACTCTTTCACTGCCTTACAAATTTTAATGACAACAATCAAATCGTTTGGCGTTCACAGCATGGTCATTTCTTGTTGTTGTTGTTGTTCTTGTTGTTGTTGTTGTTCTTGTTGTTGTTGTTCTTGTTGTTGTTAGGACTCTTTGCACTCACCTGGAGATCGAACCACTGAACCGATTTTCAAGTTATATAGCATAAACGTTGGTATGGACACGGCCTAGGGTCTTTCTTAATGCAACCACAATATTCTAATACACGGAAAGCCAAATAGGCTAGAACTTTTTCTCTCACCTAGAGATCGAACCAACAAACCAATTTTCAGTTTGTATAGCTTAAAATATAAGTATTAACACTGACCAGGGCCTTTTGGACACTATTTTGATGGGATTGCAGTATTCTCGTCGGCAGAACAATTAGTATTGCAGAGCATTGGGCAGAAATCATTAATGTTGTTGTTGGGCCTGTATGCAGTCACCTGGAGATCGAACCACTGAACCGATTTTCAAGTTCTGTAGCACGTCGTGTTGCGTTGTGTTGCGTTGTGAGCACGTGGTTCTGGACAGCTCATAGTTTTTTCGATCGCATTGTTATCATCTCTGTTCTGCGATCTTTATACGTATTTCTGTTTGATCATGAATGTCCCTAGACTTATTTGAGAGTGTGTTTTTGGTTGGATTCATTCTTGATATTCCCGTAATTGGGATATTAAGTGGAGGCTTTCATCCCTTTTGAGAGCCGCCATCTTGCTTCTGTGAACATAGAAGGACTTCAGCGCACCCGCGTGTACAGTGGAGAGGAACCGTTTAAATGCGAAATGTGTGATGCTGCATTTTCAGTTAGAGGATAACTTTAAAGCCGTCGTCTAATTCTTTCTGGCGAGTAGCCTATTTAGTACGAATTGTGTGATGTCTTTCACAGAGTGGATGTTTGAAACTCACCGTCCTATTCATCCTGGTGAGAAACCGCGTAAATGTGGAGTGTGCGATGCTGCATTTTCAGAACGAGGAGATTTTTCACATGGTTGGGTATTTTAACGACCCACGAACTTGTGCACAGTGCAAAGAAACTATTTGAATGTTGGGAGGAGCCTATTCAGTACGAATTGTGTGATGATGTTAGAAACCCACCCTCCTACTCATACTGGAGAGAAGCCCACCGTCCTATTTCATTCTGGAGAGAAGCCTTTGAAGTGCGGCTTCAATTACACACCATCGTATTCTTACTGTGGATGTTTGAAACTCACCGTCCTTTTCATACTGGGGAGAGACCGTTTAAATGTGGTACGTGTGACGCTGCATTTTCGGAAAGAAGAGATTGAAGACTGACTTCTATATGTCGAATAAGTGTTTTGTTGAGAATTTGTAAGGCTGCATTTTCACGACGAGGTCGTCTGAAATCTCACCGCCAATTTCATACTGGAGAGAAATCGTTTAAATGTGAAATGTGTGATGCTGCATTTTCAGCCATTTAGATGCGAACTGTGTAATCTAATGTTTTCTGAATGCGGTTCTTCGCACTTACACTTACATAGTGGTAAGAACCCGTTTAAATGCAGTGTGTGTGGAGAGGCAATTTCTGTTAGAGGAGTTTTGTAGCTGTCGCAACTTCTGTAAAGGGATTTTGTGTCGCGCGAGGCTTGTTCCATTGCATAGTTGTGCACAGTTATGGCTAAGAAAGCGAATGAACTGAAGATGAAGCAGATGAGAGAACAGTTTGAGAAAGATTTGAAGCTCGCAGATGACAGAGCAGCGAGGCTCACTGAGAGAATACGGGAAGCTGAATTTCAGGTCCAAGAGGAAATATCCAAACGGATGACCTTTGAGGTAATGGTTAAGGACTTTGAAAGAAGCCGCCACACCACCCAGACTGACATCGCTGATCCGGTCCATGGAGGTGAAACGAATATCAGTGAAGTGATTGACACACCATGTTACGAACCATTCCTACTGGAGATGTCAAGTGCACACAGTGCCAGTCGATGACCGCATTCACCGAGAATAACATTCAATCTTATCTTCTGAAATTTGAAGGTGAAGCTGATGAACTTAGGAAGAGGCTGCACGACGTGATGACGAAACACGATGAAGAACTCCAGATTGCTAACGAGAAGGTCAATACTTATAAAAATGAGATCACGGCGATCCTTGACGAGGCTGCTGTTGACAAAACGGCGATGTGTGCAGAAATTGAGCGTCTAAAACTGGAACTTTTTGAAAAAACTGAGAAAGTCCGGTACCACCTGGTGAGAAATGATGTTCTTTGCTACATCTCATCAAGTCTAGCAGATACTCCAAGAGCGCAACTTGAAGACATTGTTACTTCCTTTTTTGACAGAGTTACCCTGACCGAAGCAAGACGGCTTATTTGTGAGTTATTTGCTGAAAAAGCTGCTAACGATGGAATTACCTTGACATCATCAAGGAGTGACTCCATCCACCGCTCAGCAAAATCCGCCCTCACTAATGACATTTATGATGTCATAGCCTGGCTTGACGCTAAGCGGGGGGTCGGAATTGACTACCCAGTGTTTATCCCATTGAATCTGGGGAAGTGGCCCCTTCCCGGCGATGCCGAAGCTGATGGATCACACTCGCGAACAATGCTGACCGTATCCTGGGAGCGATAAGAGATCTCACTCATAGTGTCGAATCGCAAAAAGTAGACGGTTGGAGGCGAAGCTCAAAGAGGTTCATGGGGTTCTGGAAAGAATCAACGCTAACCAGAGGAATGAAGAAACCAGAATTGCACAGGTCGTTTCTCAATGGGACCTTGTTATTGAGCAATATAAGCAGCTTGCTTGTGAAGTTGCATTGCATACCAGAGGCACACACCCAGTTAACCAGGTCTCCCGCATTAGCGATTCCCAATGAACACCCACTGACCATACCCACACGCGAACGATGCCTTCAGCCTGTGCCTCTACCGCAAAGTGCAGCGAATCCTGCTATCCACAGCGATTTTGGACCAATTTTGGACCGATTTTGGATAAACACCTTGGTCCTAATGACAGCCATCCGCATGGTATCTGCCCTGTTGAAACGCACAACGAAGGAGGTCTGGGTACACCAGATGTAAGTTGGGGAATTGGAACAGGAGCAGAGAGGGGGAACGAAGCGATTAGGTTCATTGGCATTAAGCCAGTTGATGATGACAGGGACCGATTAGCATCTACACCTCAAGCGGACAGAGAAGAGGAAAATACACCACCATGGATTCGCACGAGTGGCCGCAGTGCTAAGTTGTTTATTGGTAGATGTGACATTAATACTTCAGTGTACGACATCTATGAATATGTTAAGAACATTATTCATAGGGTGACAGGCGAAAGTGCACGTATCATTGTCAGGAAACCGAAGAGCCATCCATCAGCTAAGCCTTGGAATACTAACTTTCAACTCGAGATTCCTTTTCACCTGAGGGCTCTCCTGTTGCTCGAAAAGCATTGGCCACGTGGGATTATCGTCAGAAAGTTCAACAGAAACCTCTTGATTCAAAATTCACAGTAATTAATAAAGTGAATATTCTGTCGTGGAACTGCAATGGTGTCAAGAATATAATCCCAATTGTTACTGAAATCAGCAAAGAGGTAGACATTATCCTCTTACAGGAGACATGGCTGTATGATTCTGAACATTATCTGCTGAATGGCGTTAGCAAGGACTTCCACTTCAGGGCGTTTAGTGCTATGGATGAAGGTGATGTACGTAAGGGCAGACCTTTTGGAGGCCTTGCCATCCTCTGGAGGAAATGTCTCTCCTCTACATTTCCTTCTGCTTTTGTCTCTCCTAGTAAGAGAGTTATGTGGGTTGATCTGAACCTTGGACATAAGGAATGGAGGCTGAGCAACACTTATTCCCCCACTGATGACAAGTCGACGGAATCTGATGATATGCTCAACCAAGTGTGGGGAGAGATTGCTGCTGTTGAAACTCTAAAAGTCCATGGGCCATCCATCCTGGGTGGTGACCTGAATACTGCTTACAACCGTAAAGGTAAATTCCTTGATATGATGGAGATGCACCTCGTGGAGCTTGATTGGGAAAAACTTGATGACATTGGTTCCTGTAGTGATAGATTTACTTATCTTAGTTTCCTCAATGGCTCGACTTCGTGGATCGACCACTTTTTAGGCTCTAAAGGCCTTAGGGATTCTGTCTCCTACACTAAGGTGCTGGAAGATATTGTGGGATCTGACCATCTTCCGATCCTGATCTCCCTTAACTTCCGTCCCTTTCTAAGCCACAACGACATCAATGAAAGTAACTTCCTCAATTCCCGTATTAACTGGAAAGATCGAAAAGACCCCCTCCCTACCCTTTATCGATCCCTGATTGAAGAGTGCCTTAGTGAAGCCCCCGAACCCGAAGTTTTCCATTGCTTTGACAACGGGTGTGCTAGTCAAGAACACTCTCAGGAGATTGAAAGCGTCTTCAATTTCCTCAATGAAGTTATGATTTCTGCTTAACAAAGATGCCTAAGTACCCATAAAAGAAGACACGTACCTAAACCTATTACCGGTTGGAGTAGGTACGTTGCTATGAAACATAAAGACTTTAAAGATGCTAACAAAGAGTGGCTTAATGACGGTAGACCACAGACTGGAATGAGCAGAGACAAGAGAGAAGAGAAAAGAAGAATCTTTCGTGGTGCCATCAGATGGTGTAAGAGAAACGAGAAAGACATCAAAATCCAGGAGTTCATCAGTAGCAATAGAAAGCTTAATCCTGTCTCCTTCTGGCAAAAGGTCAACCGGGTTCGTAAACCAAAGGCCCAACAAGCGACTGTTGTCAACAATACTTCCGGCGACCTTAATATTGCCAAAATGTGGAGAAACCTTCTGCAGAATCAGAGTGCTAACCTCCGGCCGAAAGAATCTTTTGCTTATGAGAATGAAAGCAGCCACTTCGTTCCTTCCCTTTCTCAAGTCAAGTGTGTCATTGCCTCTCTTCATTGTCACAAAGCTGTTGGACCTGACAAGATTGCGGCCGAAAACATTAAATATGGAGGCACTTTACTCTGGAACTGGATTTCTGCCCTGATCAGATGTAGCTTCTCCCATTCCCATTCCTTAAACATCACGAAGAAGGCCATCATCATCCCGACCCTTAAATCTTACGTTCTCTCCGCTGATCGACCGAGCAACTATAGAAGCATTTGTATTACTTCGCCATGGACAAAAATTGTTGATGGATTGATCCTCAATGAAATGCAGAAATCTACTAACACTGGGTACTCTCAATTCGCCTATAAGCGTAAACATTCTTCTAAGATGGCAGCAAAAGTCATGGAAACTCTCATTGATAGAGGAACTAGAAGAAATGGGAAGGTCTTCGCCTGCTCTGTTGACATTAGTAAAGCCTTTGACTGTACTCCTAGGGAACGGATCTGGGATTGTCTACATAAGCGTGGAATCGGCAACAATATTATCCGTATCCTTGATATACAATATGCTGAAGAGGAACTCTGCGTTAGATGGAATTGTGCTACTTCTCCTGCTTTTCAGTTAGGTGTTGGTGTGAGACAGGGAAGCCCTCTTTCTGCATTCCTCTTTACACTAATTCTTGATGATGCAATTGCGATTGCTAACAGACGGCAGACTGGTTGGCTGGTCGACAACATTAAAGTCAACTACATTGCTTATGCCGATGACATCACCTGCCTGAGTCTAAGCAGGAATGGGTTGCAGAGTATTGTCGACAACCTTGTCTCGGCACTTGCTGCGTATGGCTTTGAATGCAACCACTTAAAGAGCCAATGTATCGTTTTCTGCAAGGAGGATGTGTATTGTTGTAGCATACGCAAAATTACCATCTGCAATCAAGAGGTGAATTGGACCAGCACCATCTCTTTCCTTGGTATTATTTTCACTTCCAATTTCAAATGGGATGATGAACTCGAAAGTATCAAAAACAGCATTTGCAAGCAGAGCAATACTATTCTTATTCTGTTCTGCGGCACGATGAGCTGGGAAGACCTTTGGTATGTTACTCAGACTTGTGCCCTGCACCTCTACGGTATTGAATTTTGTCGTAACACCCGTAAGAAGCTTTGGAATGAGACGGAACGTGCTTACCATAGAAGTATCAAATGGGCAAACGACCGGAGCCGATTTGCGAGTAATCATGAAACCTGCTTTGAGCATAACTGCCTCACTTTTGAACTTCAAGTGACTAAGAGAGAAGCCCAACTATGGAAAGCTCTACGGGACAGTGATAATGCTCTGGTTGAGGCCCTATTTGGTGGTTGTCGCGGCTGGAACACTCCTCTTGGCACCAACATCAGGAATAGCCTTCTTGAATTTGACAAAGAGTGTGATGCTAAAAACCTGAACTCCCTTCACGTTGAACTTCAAAAACGAATCCAAGCAACTGTTGTGCTCAAAGACTACTTTGAAGTTCAAATTGACCCATCTTTACCCAGCATGATCCTTGCATGACCCAGAACTTTTAAGTCCGATTGATCTTTTGGCACTTGGCCGCTGTCTTTTGTTACCTTTCCTTGTATGTACCATGTTGTACGACAATAAATACTTACTTACTTACTTAAAACGCAGGCATGGACACGGCCTGGGTACTTTTGCAGGCTATTTTAATGTAACTACAATATTCTTGACACGGAAAGCCAAACGGGCTAGAACATTTGCTCTCACCTAGAGATCGTACCATTGAACCGATTTTCAGTTTGTTTAGCTTAAATTGTAAGTATTAACACCGACCAGGGTCTTTTGGACACTATTTTAATGTGACTGCAGTATTCTCGTTGGTAGAGCAATTATTATTGTAGAGCACTGGGCAGAAATAATTAATGTTGTTGTTGGGACTCGATGCAGTCACCTGAAGATCGAACCATTGAACCGATTTTCAAGTTCTATAGCTTAAAACGTAGGTCTAGGACCTTTCGCAGGCTATTTTAAAGTAACTACAATATTCTTTACACAAAAAAGCCAAATGGGCTAGAACTTTCGGTTTCACCTAGAGATCAAACCAATGAGCCGATTTTCAATGTGTATAGCTTAAAATGTAGGTATTAACACCAACCAGGGCCTTTTGAATACGATTTTGATGTGACTGTAGTATTCTCGTCGCAAAGCAATTATTATAGTAGAACACTGGGCAGAAATCATTAGGTGGAGTAACAAAATGTTTTAAATTGAGCTAAAAACATGAAATTTGGTACACAAATCTTTCTTAACAGTAAAAATCGAACCATAAATGCCCCCTCCCCTGAATCTTTAGCGTGCCCCTCCCCAGCACCCCCAGCCATCTGTTCCCCCTCTCAGGGGCTTGGGCAATAAATTCTTCCAGATCAAGCTCAAAACATGAAATTCGGTGCACAAGTCATTCTTAGCAGCATAAATCGAATTGGCCATTGAAACCCATGAAATACTCCCAAAGTGGCCCAGTGCCCCCTGTGCCCCCCACTGAGGTTTGACCCACACATTTTTGCAAATGGAGCTGACAGCTTGAAATTTTGGACACTAGTCATTCTTTGCAGTACATGTCGAAAAAGCCATGGAACCCCATGAAATAACCCCTAAGGGCCCCCAGCACCTTCTTGTGTCCCCCTCATTGAGGTTTGACCAATAAATTCATGCAGATCGAGTTAAAGCATGAACCTTGACACACAAGTCATTATTAGCATTTCAAATCAAACCAACCATGGATCCCCCACCAAATATCCCAAAGGACCCCCGAGGTCTTCCCTGTGCCCTCCTCTCTGATGCTTGACCAACAAATGACAGAAGATCGGGCTAAATGCTTGAATTGTAGCACACAAGTCATTCATAGCAGTACACATCGAACCAGCCATGGAATCCCCAATGAAATATCCCCAAGGCTCCCCCCACCCCGCTAGGCTCTACCCCCTTAACCGACTTCACCAACAAATTATTGCAGAACAAGCTAAAAACATGAAATTTGGTACACAAGTCCACAAAGAAGTGAAGCATCAAATTGAACTAGCTATGGAATCCTGTCGAGATAATTAATATACAAGGCACCAAAACGGTCTCCCCCCCCCACCCTGTGCCTCCTCCTTGAGGCCTGACCAACAAATTCTTGCAGATAGTGCTAAAAGTAATGAAATTTTGTACACAAGTCATTGTTAGCAGTAGAAATCAATCTAGCTATGGAACTTCCGCGAAATCCTCCAAGGCTCCTCAGTGCTTCCCCCTATTTCCACTCCATGAGGTTGATACCCGAAAAATTCTTGTTTATCGTATGAAAGCATGCATTTTGGTACTCCAATAAATCCTAGCAGTAGATGTTGAACTACCCATGGATACCTATGAAATACCACCAAAGCCTCCCCCAGCATTCCCGCTCCCCTCCTGTGCACCCTATGAAGCATCAATAACCAACAATTCTTGTTGAACGTAATAAAAACACGCATTGTAGCTGTAGAAATCGAACTATATATGGAACCCTATAAGATACATCCACCCCTAAGTACATCCGTATGTTCTCTCCATGAGGTTGATAATCAACAAATTCTAGTTCGATTTGTACTGCTAAGAATGACTTGTGCACCAATTCACGTTTTAGTGCGATCAGCAAGAATTTGTTGGTCAATAACCTCGTAGAGGTGAGTATGGTTCGGGGACGACGGGGCCTTCGGTGGGTATCTCGAAAGATTTCATAGCTAGCTCGATTTATTAGCTAAGAATTTAGATGTCTACCAAATTTCATGTCTTTTAGCTCGATGTTTATGATTAGCACAAATTCTGACCCGCACCACCTGAAGATCGAACCAAAGAACCGATTTTCAATTTTTATAGCTTTTAAAATTGAGTAATAAAATGGCTCTGGTATAACAGTTGTTTTAAGGTGATTACAGTATTCTTTTCTGTGTTATTCTTGCTGACACAAGAAAAAAAAATGGATATTAGTATTAAAAAACGCTTCAGCGTATAAAATACGGATGTAAGCCTTAAAAAACCTAAAGCCCTAAAGGAACAGATATTAGAAAAAGACATGTAAGCCATCAGCATCTCACTAATACGTGTAAAAAAAGCTCCAGCTTGTTTTTTTGGGTCGCTGGAGATTCTTTTACACGTATTAGTGCGGCGCTGATGGCTTACGTGTCTTTTCTAATATCTGTTCCATTAGGGCTTTAAGTTTTTTAAGGCTTACATCCGTATTTTATACGCTGAAGCGTTTTTTAATACTAATACTTATATCAGAGCCAAAGTTGCTCCCACAAAGTTGCAACATTAGTTGGAGGCATTTGGGTGACTCAAGAAACAAATTTCGAATTTTTGAAAAACAGGCGTTTTCGGTGGCGCTCGTTTACACGCCCCCAAACGCAGGATTTTATTCGAGGTTCCTGAGAACTCGGAATAAAAGCTATAATAAAAGGGTTAGTGCACACAAGATATGCAGTACACACAAGACCGCCAAAATCCCACCGATTGTTACCTCACATGTTAAATGAAAAACTTGACCATTGCTACCGATAGTAGTAATGGTCAGGTTTTTTACTTAACCTTTGATCAAATACTTGGTGGGATTAGCTTGGCAAGTAATGTAGCAACTTGGCAGCAGCCATTTTGGATCTGATATCACTACTTTGATTGGCTTAAACTTGGCAGGTTCTTTCACCCTTGTGCGATTTGTTTTAGATATTGTCATATTAGAAAAAATCTCACCTGCAACCTGTAGCAAATGTCAATCCCATTTAGGCAGTGGATAGAAACACAGAGTCAATTATATAGTAAGTCCTGGATTCTACTATAATCCCGAATAGAAACAGTTTTTGTCTTTTTCGGAATACCGTATTAGCACTTGGACAGATTTTACACCGACTTTTTGCATCTTTAACAGAACGCATGCCACAACTGGATGACTGCCAGATTTACTTTTCAAAATAAAGTTTAAAAAACGTTGAAAGGCAGAAGGATGAGTTTTTAATTTTTAAGGTGATCTTTGTGTTCTTTGCTATTTTCTGCCAGCTGCATTCTATATTAGAAATTCGTTATGTACAAAAAATGGAAAGAAGTAGACAAGCGTTGGAAAAACAAATACAGTGTTGAAAATGAAGTAGTAAATCATTGCAATTCACATGGTTTCTTTGATAAAATAAAGCTTTATCAGAAATTTAAGCAAATCGAATAAGCACAAACTGGAACCGACAATGTTTCAACGAGGAAAGCAATGTAAACATTAAACTGACAGTATTGTCAATCCCCAATAGTTTGACTGTCAGCTTGTAAACCCCCCCCCCAAGCCAAGGTAGGAAGTGATACGGTTGGGGCCTAAAGTGTGGTGCCTTCCTCGAAAATAATTCTCGCTACCAATATATCACAAAGCTATAAAGCTGCACTATCCAAGTACTGGGAATTTTTTTGGAACAAAAAACATCAAGTAATTGACGGCTGATTTATGTCATTAGTTTACCTAGCTTATTTTGTGTATTCTAGCTCAACTTGTGTTCTGCCTTGTTTTATGGAAGTCGCACTTTTAAAATCCGTGAAAATAGGTTGGTATTTTTTTCTACTATCTTTATCATTGTTTAATATATCATTATAGCATTGAGATAAGGCGATGGTTTCACTACAGAAAATTCAGTCATTAACAAGAATGCACAGTTAACAAACCAAGGGGATCTCTTCCCGTGACCAACTTAGACACACATAGGACCCTAACATGAACTCTTCTGGGCATATGTACGGAATATATGGAGTCACACAATGTCTAATAATAAATGCTAATATTGCAATTAATTTTTTAATTTGCAATTAGCTGCTTCCAAGTAATGACGTAAGCATACACAACCATTAATAGTTAGATACACAGAGAAATGAGAGCTTCACGCAGGGTCCATGCAAACCCAAGTTAATCGAGTAAGCACAGTGAGTTGGTATAGACTTGGCCTATAACCACTGGAAAACTAAACCATGAACCATTGCCACTATGGAAGGAAATGGGTTAACGAAACCCGTATCATACTAGGTGTTTAATGTACCTAAAAAAATGAACGGATACACCAAATATAATCTGCACAGATTTAATAGGGCAAGAGAAAAACAGTCACGGAAAGCACTAGTAACAGACGGAAATACGACAATAATTAAATTATTTGAGCTTTTTTAATATGTGTTAATTAAAAATAAAACGCTATAACATTTACTTTCAGTTAACGTCATTGAGACATCAAGACAGTTGTTTAGCTTTTTTTACGGGTGTTTTTACGTATTTCAATTTTGTTAAAAAAAAGACAAATAAGAATTTACACTATCCAAAACTAAGTAGATATATATAGCGAAAAGGGGAAACTTATTGAGTAACATCCTTCAAAATAAGAAGATTATCAAAAAATAATAAAGCACTTAATAAAAATACCAAAACAGGAATTCATGGAAATTTGAAATAATCGGCCCAGACTTAGTTGCCAAACGCTTCTAAATTAAGACTGTGCACGTTTTGCTGATAAATGACTAAATTTCGTTTTATTTGTCCATAAACCATCTAGCTATAAAAAGATACCTTCAAGTGTAATGTGTACCAGTAAAATATTACAACAAATTAGAAATTTACTGCAAAACTACACTAAGAAAACCGAGAATGCTTTAAGTACCTGCATCAATGCTTATGGCAATTTATTTTGCTCGTTTCAAAAGTGGGATTAGGTTTATGTTTCCGGGTTTATTATTTGTTGATTTGGTAATTTTTGGGGGGTATATTGTTTAATTCTAGTAGGTGAAGGTGCTGTAATATGTTTCCAAAAGTAAATAAAAATCAGTGAAGAAAATTAATGGTAGAAGAATGGGGATTAATATGATTTTCACTATTTTACAATTTTTTCATATGATTCACACAGTTTATTTAAACAGAATATGCTCAACTACCATAGTTAAGAACATAAATTGTTCTTAGTTTTTATATGATACCCAGTAAATAACGATAAAAAGCAGAAATCCTAAAGGAAAAATACTTCTTGCTGCTCTGTCAATTGTCAAATCTTCCTTTGCTTGGTTTGTAGGTCTAATAGTACTTGTTTTAAACCCTAAAACCTGGGGAAAAAACGATTGAAACGTTTCAAATCCATTAAAGCATTTTCAAGATGGTGAATAAGTTAAATAAATACAGATGCACACCTATTTACGTTGCCTTTTGGACTTATTTGTCAGACTACATGAGTGGAGAATCGAACCCATGACCTTTGAAACCTATCAGGAGATAGCCTTTGAAATGACCAGCATCTTGAGGCTTGGGGGGATGCCAGTGGCCCCTTGGCTTGTCCCAAGTGGCATTTTCATTTTCGCTCTGGCGTCCCTCCCGAAGGGTTCCACTCTACCAGCAAGGTACTTACAGGAGTTCCGGCGGCTGTGTTCTCGGTACGCCGGTTATCAGCGGCTGTTTACTGATGGGTCGAACTCAGATGCTGGCGTAGCTTGTGCTTGTGTTTGTAAGGGAGTGACGGTTGCCCATCGCCTTCCATCAGGCTATTCTGTGTTTTCTGCAGAGCTTTTGGGCTCTCGGTTTGGCGGTGGAATGGATCCTTGGCCTTCAGGGCACGCATTTCATTATCTTTAGCTATTCCAGGAGTGCCCTGGAGTCCTTGGCGAATTACAATCCTCGGAACCCCTTGACACAACGTGTCAAAGCTTTGCTTTCCCGCTTGCCTGGCCAGCGGAAAACCGTGCTTTTCTGCTGGATCCCGGGCCATGTTGGGGTAGGAGGAAATGAGCAAGCGGATTCTGCAGCAAAAGGGGCCCTTCCTGGCCCTCTCGGAAGGGATCTCAGCCTTGTTCCCTCGGACGCCTTTCCAACTCTGCGTCTGAGGTTACACGCTTTTTGGCAAGCCTCGTGGGATGTGGAGACCAGACTTTCGCATTCCAGTATGAGCCTCATAAATACAATGAAGGCCCAGCGTAAGGTCTTTATAACGCTGTACGTAAAATATCTTTTAATTATTGCCATTCTTTGCCGAGCGGTCTGGAAGGTGTTATTACAGTGCAGTTTGCTCTTTAGATTACTTTTGAATCACACCTCTAAGTCTTTGTCAAGCACCATGCCAAGTAAGTATTGCATCTCCATATGTTTTGCTCCAATATGGAAGGCTTTACATTCGGGACCTGATAGGGTTGGTTTCCATTTTTGAGACCAAAGTGAGAGCTCTGGAAAGGATGAGGAAAATACTAGACGATCCTCGTTGTCTCTTACAGTATCAATGAATTTCACATCAATTGCAAATTTCGGGGTCATAATGATTGAAATATTATTTTTTTTTTAATTTCTGTAGATCAGGAACAATAGTGGGCCCAGCACCGATCCTTGTAGGACACCACCAATAACCATTCTGCTACATGCTGTGTAGAAGGCAGTCCAAGTCCTCATCCAAATAACCAGACCAATTAGAGCTGAAGTAGGTTTATTCAGGTCCACGCGGGCAGTACAGTGGTTCAGTAATGGCTCAGGAGGCTTAGAAGGCTTCACCATGGGTGCACCCTGTAGTGTAGAGGAGAGGAGAGAAGTGTTGCTGGGTTGGAACCCAGATGTGAACTGATCAGCTGAGACCAGGAAAGTAGGAGCTCATAGTACCAGGATGTATTTCAAGATGTACCCACAACACCACACCCACTCACCCACATTATCAGAGCTACACCTACATACAAATGTACAGACAACCATACAACCATAATCATAACATGTGGATGTGATCCATTCATAGCTCTGCCCAATTACATAATAAAGGTGCACTAGCACTACCTAGCATACAACAGAAACGTACAAAGCATCTTAAGGTGTGGCTAACATCATAAGGTTACTCTACAATAGCTAAGGGAGCACTAAGCTCAATATCACTGGCAAACAAGGGTCCTAATACACACAATTATAGCATGATAATTTATGCTGTACTATGATTCCCCCCCTGAGGAAAAATTCGTCCCTAATTTTTAATTACAACATTGAATAAGAAAAATAACAAGAATAAGTATAACAGTATATTGTTATGTTGACCTACGTAGAATTTTAAATATATATTTTGCTCTTGCTGAGCGTGAGCTAAAATTTTATAAGAGATCCCTTCAACAGGTTTAGAATCCACAGATCTTTACGCATTGTGGCCTACAATACATATTCAGTAAACATCTGGGCCATATCGTAATGTCCGAAGACTTCTTTCCCATATTAAAATATGTAACCTCACATAAAATATAAAAGAAAGGATTCGTTTAGTGTCAAGTTGGAAAGCAATCTTAGCAATTTATAAGAATTCTTTCATTAAAAATCAATGAACTCCCTTCCTTCAACTGCTATAACCAGATAATTAACGCGAATTCTATACAACTTATTTATAACCCACAGAAAACTACACGAAAACATTCTTAGACAACTAGCTTAAATTAAATAAAACACCATGGTTTGATTTTAATAGTAGCGATTTTGTGATTGCATAAATTTCACCTTAATGCAAAGAAAAATACAACAATGACAGCCTAGGCCAGGTGAGGCACGTTCAAAAAATCCAGACTTTCAGCTTTCAACAGTTAGGATTTGAGTATGTTGTGATACATGCGTGCAGAAGAAAAAACAATTTCGAACGTCTTCTTGCTTGGACTATAGCCAGTTAATACACAATTGTGTGGTGTATTAACCTGAAAGTGATCAAACTATGGTTGAAGGTAATTCTAAAAGAAAAATACAACAATGACAGATAGACCAGGTTAGACACGTTCTAACAAGCCAGAATTTCAGCTTAGAACAATTAGGTTGTGAGAATGTGTTAATACATGCGTGCGGAAGAAAAAACAATTTATAACGTCTTCTTACTTGGACTATAGCCAGTTAATACTCAATTGTGTGGTGCTATTAACCTGAAAGTGATCAAAATATGGCTGAAGGTAATTCTACTCCCATAAGAAACTCTCTACCATTGCTGATCCATTTCATCATCTATCAGGCATGACGTATCAGGGTTAAGCAGTTGATAAATTACCTAGAACGAATCAAAATGTTCAAAATATTGACCATCTTTCATGCCACTGTGCAAGTTGAGTACTTTCTACAAAACTACGAGAGCTGTAACATTGATGATTTACCGAAATACGTCACCATTATTCTCACCTATTATGAACTTCATGTCCTCAATGATAACCAGGAACAAGGCCATTTGACCCAGAGGAGGGGGGGGGGGGAATTGAGGCTTAATGGCGCGTCGACAACTTGGTCATTAGCGCCAACCTCAGTCACAGTGCAGTGGTCCGGGTTGCCACTGCACCACACATTACAGAGACGTTATTCAAACCCCTAATCTAAATCTTGTCATACATCTGTACCTCCTGCAAAAATTGAAAAACACCGGACAGGAGGACAGACTTATCGCCCAACTGACGCGCAATGTCATGCGGAAGATGGAAACGACGACGAACACCATCAAGATGGCGACAATCAACAAGTAAGTGGCGGACCGTAAGTGGCCGCCGACACCAATAACATTCAGGAGGGTCAACCCCCCGCAAAAGGAAACAGTGAGTAAGTCGAGTGTGACCAATGCGCAAACGGGCCAACACCACCTCCTCACGGCGACTGCGGCGACACGCCGAGTGCCATTCCTCAACAGTGCCTTTAATAGCTTGTAATTTATTGCCGTCCTGTCCATCCCACGAGGCTTGCTAAAAAGCGTGTAACCTCAGACGCAGAGTTGGAAAAGCGTCCGAGGGAACAAGGCTGAGATCCCTTCCGAGAGGGCCAGAAAGGGCCCCTTTTGCTGCAGAATCCGCTTGCTCATTTCCACCTATCCCAACATGACCCGGGATCCAGCAGAAAAGCACGGTTTTCCGCTGGCCAGGCAAGCGGGAAAGCAAAGCTTGGACACGTTGTGTCAAGGGGTTCCGAGGATTGTAATTCGCCAAGGACTCCAGGGCACTCATGGAATCACTAAAGATAATGAAATGCGTGCTCTGAAGGCCAAGGATCCATTCCACCGCCAAACCGAGAGCCAAAAGCTCTGCAGAAAACACAGAATAGCCTGATGGAAGGCGATGGGCAACCGTCACTCCCTTACAAACACAAGCACAAGCCACGCCAGCGTCTGACTTCGACCCATCAGTAAACAGCTGCGGATAACCGGCGTACTGAGAACACAGCCGGCGGAACTCCTGTAAGTACCTTGCTGGTAGAGTGGAACCCTTCGGGAGGGACGCCAGAGCGAAAATGAAAATGCCACTTGGGACAAGCCAAGGGGCCACTGGCATCCCCCCAAGCCTCAAGACGGTGGGCATTTCAAAGGCTATCTCCTGACAGGACTGCTGGAGCCTATCGCGGAAATCACCCTTACCCACCCTGCGTCTACCGACTCGCAAGTCTGGCCCAAAAACCATGGACCAAGCAGGACTGGATTCCACAGCACGTAAACGCACAGCATACTGAATGGCCAACTTCCGCCGACGAATGGCCAAAGGTGGCTCCGAGGCCTCAGCATCAAGGCTGACCACTGGAGAAGTTCGAAATGCCCCAGTCGCCACACGCAGGCCACTGTGATGCACAGTGTCCAACACCTGGAAAGTCGAGTCACTAGCCGAACCATACACCATGCACGCATAATCAAGTTTGCTGCGGACAAGGGCTCTGTAGAGGCGCAACATGGCAGTGCGATCGGCACCCCATGAAGTGCCCGACAGAACCCGCAAGATGTTAAGTGCCCGCAAAGACTTGTCTTTAAGTTGGCGCAAGTGTGGAAGCCAAGATAACCTGGAATCGAACACCAGACCCAGGAAACGTGCCTGTGGGACAACAGGAATCTGCGCCTGCCGCAAGTACAGGCAAGGATCTGGGTGCAGCGTTCGTTGGCGGCAAAAGTGAATGCACACAGTCTTGTCCGGAGCTGCCGCTCGCAGGTCTGCATGCGAGCTGCCCGAAAGCGCAGGCCGAAGTCATCGACAAACAATGACTGGGGAACAGCAGCTTGCTGAGCAATGGGGTTGATCCCAATAGCAAACAAGATGACACTAAGAACACCTCCTTGAGGCACACCATTCTCCAAGACAAACGGGCGGGAAAGAGTCGCCCCGACACGAACACGAAAAGAACGGCCTGAGAGGTAGGCGGAAAGCAACAGTGGTATCCGTCCCCTCAAGCCACAGTTATAGAGATTACGGAGAATCCCATAACGCCAGGTCGTATCATAAGCCTTCTCCAAGTCAAAGAAAACCTGAACCAGATGTTGACGCAGGCGAAAAGCCTCCCTCACATTCGATTCAAGGGCAACCAGATGATCGATGGTTGACCGAAAACGTCGAAAGCCACACTGGGACGCAGATAAGAATCCGCGTGATTCCAGCACCCAGACCAACCTCTCACTGACCATCCGTTCCATAAGTTTACAGACACAGCTAGTCAGAGCGATTGGGCGATAACTGGAAGGAGCAGTAGGGTCTTTGCCCGGTTTCACAATCGGGATGACCACTGCTGTCCTCCACGCTGCCGGAACAGAGCCTTCTGCCCACACACGGTTGAACATCTCCAGCAAGAACTGCTGGGAGGCAAGAGGCAGATGTTTCATCAGCTGATAGTGAACATCATCAGGCCCTGGGGCGGAGTCATGCGACTTGGACAAAGCTGAAACAAATTCCTGCCTGGTGAACGGTAAATTGTACTCCTCTAGCCCGTCGGAGCGAAAGTCTAGAGAGTGAGCCTCTTCTCTACGCTTTATTCTGAGGAAACCAGGATCATAATGGTTATCACTCGAGACCCGCGCAAACGCAGACGCAAGACAGTCGGCGATATCCGGCACAGAAGAGATCACGGAATTCGCCACCTTCAGCTGTGAAACCGGGAAGACACGTTCCTCCCCGAGATCTGGCGCACCTTCCGCCACACCTGCTGAGAAGGCGTGGAGCGCGTGATCGACGAAACATAAGTTGTCCACGAAGCACATCTAGCCTCACGGCTGACATACCTGGCACGGCCACGACAGCGCTTAAAGGCTACAAAGTTGTCAGTAGTTGGGATGACCGTAAATGCACGCAACGCTCGCCGGCGGGCCCGAATAGCCCGCCCGCAAGCAGGCGTCCACCACGGAACAGGAACCCGCCGCGGCTGTGTGGACGAACGCGGGATAGTAGCATGAGCAGCAGCAAGGACCACGCCAGCGAAATGAGTGGAAAGTTCATCCACATCAGAAAAGTCCTCAACCGCACGCTGAAATACAGCAGCCTCAGCAAAGGCTGACCATTCAGCACGTTTAAGCGCCCACCGGGCTAGCCTGGAAGCCACAGAACCCCCTTGTGTCATGGACAACACAACGGGGAGGTGATCGCTTCCATGCAGATCGGCAGTGACAGCCCAAGTGAAGTGAACTGGGACGGCAAGGGAGCAAAAGGCTAAGTCCACCGCTGACCAATTGCCCGTGGTCAGGTTTCAGTGTGTCATGGCTCCATCGTTCAGGATGCAAACGGACTCCCTCTGCATCCACTCCTCAAGGATCCTGCCCTTGTTGTCAGTAATAGGTCCTCCCCACTGGACGTGGTGGCTGTTAAAGTCGCCCAGCAGGAGAAACGGGGCAGGAAGCTGGCGAACCAGGTCCTCCAGGTCACCAACCCCAAAGACCTCATCCGGCGGTAAATAAACCGAACAGACAGTAATATCGAGTTGAAAAGAAACCCGAACTGCTACCGCCTGAAATGTAGTGTGCAGAGGCACACTGGCATGCGGCTGAGAGTGTTGAACCAGCACTGCAACACCACCATGTGCACGTGGCACAGGGTCTGCATCCAGACGGTAGACAGAGTAACCCCTAACAACCGGATTATCCGACGCCTTAAAGCAAGTTTCCTGAAGGCAGCAGCACAGAGGTCGCCAATGCGACAAAAGCAGCCGCAGCTCCTCTGCATGGGTCCGAACACTTTGGCAGTTCCACTGAACGATGGAATGCGCAGGCATTAGGACGGGCTTAAGACTGAATCATCCTCCTCAACTCCTCCCCTGGGCGACCCGAAAACATCTGAATCCTCCCCTGAATCAAAAGCCGGAGTGAGGTCCAGAACGAAGTTGTCCTCGGAAGGAGGAAAAATCCCAGGAAAAGTGGAACAGGAAATATCTCCCTGCTCCATGGGTAAAGGAGGATCAAATTGTCTAGGGGACGCAATGGACCCTTCAGCAAGCTGGTTGTTCGACGACTGTTTCACCTTCTCTCCTGGTGGCAACTTCCTCACGGGTGGTGCTGAGGATGTACCAGCAGGAGCCTTTTTCGACACTTTCTGTGGTGCACTCTGGGTGGGAGGAGGCTTAACTACAGCCTTAACCTGCCTGGGAACAGTTACAGGAACAGGAAAGGGAACAGTTAGAGCATCCGGAACAGCAACAGGAGCAGAAGCATCTGCAGGCTGAGCAGATGACGACGGCAAGGCATCAACCGGTTTCGAAGAACCCAAAAGACCCTGCAAAGATGGATGTTGCTGGGTCAACAAAGTAACAAGCATGCCTACCGTTCTCGTCAAAGACCTGAGCTCAGCGCGCAAATCCGCTAAATCAGCAGACTCACTAACTGGGCCAGGCAATGGCGCACTGCACACCTGTGCAAAAGATCTGGTTATCGGTGCTGCCGATAGTTTAACTTTCTTCCGGGCCTCCGAGTAGGAAAGCCCGTCCTTCACCTTCAATTCCTGCACACGACGTTCCTCTAAATAAACACGGCAGTCCCGCGAAGAGGCCTGGTGCTGACCACCACAGTTGATGCACTGCTCTGGGCCAGCACAATCAGCACCTTCATGGGCTGCCTGAGCACAGCTAACACAGGTAGGCTTACCTTTACACGAGCCGCTGGTGTGGCCGAAGCGTTGACAGTGGAAACACCGCATTGGATTCGGTACATAAGTCCTGACCTTCAACCGCAGGTAACCGGCAGTAATGTGCTGCGGTGCAACTGGCGTATCAAAGGTCAGGAAAAAGGTGTCAGTTGGCTGGGCACCATTCACACCTTTCCGCGTCAAACGCTTCACAGCCGTAACGCCTTGTGACTTGAGTTCGTCCAGGATGATATCATCGCTGAGACCCCTCAAATCAAAGCACGTCACGACCCCCTTGCTGCTGCTTAAGGTACGATGCGGCTCCACACGCACCGGGTATAACCCCAGTGCACCCGCCTTCAAAAGCCTCTTTGCCTGAGCCCCATCCGCAACCTCAACAAGGTATCCCCCAGCACGGAGCCGAGAGACACTCTTCGGATCGGAACCACAAATCCCTTTGAGTGCTTTGTGGACAGCGAACGGACCGAGTTGTGTAACATCTCGGCCCTCGCCTGTCACCACCAAGAACTTCGGGACTTGGTGCCGACTCTTACCAATGTCTGGTAACTGGGCACCAGGCCCAACCATCTCAGGTTCCCTCCTCTGACGCTTGCTAGTGCGGCGAGGAGGGGAAGAATTTTGGGGGGAAGAAATTTTTGCGGGGGAGGGGGGAGAAGAAGTTGCCATGGAGAGCAAAAAGAAGTCGCGGCGGTGCGCCCCCAGAAAAGAAAAACCCCGCGCGGCACTCGGGTGATGCAGGGCCGGAAGCCGCATATCCAGGGCCCTGCACCAGGAAGCTAACACCGCCGTCTATCTCGGTGAGGTGGCAGCCAAAGCATGCCGAGAGGCGAGGCCACCAAGGATGCCGTACACACCACCTCCCTCGATAACCCAAACAGTTCGGGTCCGTGATGCAGATGGATACAGCACAAGCCGCCTCCCCACAACGACAGGACCCGAAAAGTCATAGCCGATTGACCTTAGGCCGGCTTGCCCAGGCCACCCGTCCTCCGAAATAAGGAGCCAAAGCCCGAAAGCCAGGATCTCCGCCTCCACAGATTACTAGGTTGCAGCACATGGCCAACGAGCTGGGGGATGAGGATGAAAAGCCCAGTGGCCAGAATGGGCAAATCGGAATCAAACCCAAAAGGGGATTCAAACCGCCAAACATCCTCTAAGCTGCCACCCCGGGCCCGGTTTGTCTGGATGTCCCTTCACCTCTTTCGGACTAGTGCTTGCGACGGGTGTTAAACCTGCCCGCCATACACACCGTAGGCGCACTCGCAAACCGTAGTGTTGAGGTTGCTAGTGTTCAAGACGGACTAAAAACCCTCCGCCACGCAGACCCTTGGCACACTAGCAAACCGTGATCTTGGGTTCCCTTTTAGTCGCCTCCTACGACACGCAGGGGTACGGTGGGCTTATTCTACCCCCAGCCCACAGGGGGCATAAGTACAATCGCCTTCCTTTCGTATAGTCCACCTGAATTGCAACAATTGAACTCAGAAGGATATTCTACAGGTAAACTGCTCAATATCTTACCCTCTTTTCTTTCTTATCCTTAAAAATCAGAATACAAAAAAAAAACTTTAAATTTTTTCTCTTCCTTTCTTAGAAACTTCTTCCTCATCTAACGAAAATGGTTCGCAACATTATCGTTACTATCGTTACCCTGTTAAGAAGCCTAGTTGTAATTAGCATTGCAAAAAAAAGAATTAATAGTTAAAATAAATTATTGATTCACGAAGGATTAATATTCTAATGAATCACTTTCCCGTCTATTTTCATCAGTTAAGTATTTCATGTTGTCGAATGATCGTAATATTTATGAAGCGCACCCATTTCCGTGTTTTCTAACTGATGAGTTACTGGGTTAATAACTGATTAACGGTAGGTTACTGAAGTGTAGCAGTTTTGCCGATGCGGACGAAGAGTCTCTCGTCAATAATGGCCCCACATACCTGTTTTCCAGCATTAAATATCTTTTGGGGATAAGCTAGTAGATGAGTTGAATTACCCTGGTTATGGGACTCTCATGAAAGGTCTCCTCACGTTCAGCTCAATCAATCAAGTTTTCATTGTTAGGAATTGCTGGGCATTAGAAGTGGCAGAATCTCCTAATGCCAGTTTGGACGATAACATCAGATTCAAATTATAGCATTCCACCATCGTAAAGGGGACGACTCCTAAAGGAAGTTTCTCTTTCAACATTCCATTAAAATACTGTATGGGATTTTTCGAAAATTATGGCAAGGTGCTGTACGAACCAAGCATGTCCTAGGTTATCTTCGGCGAGCAATGACGATGCAGTATTTAGGGCAGCTGAATCAGCTGTTGGGAAAGTCGAATTGAACAGTATTTCGTGCCATGTGCTGCACGTAACGACATCCGACGAACAAAAGCTCAGGGTTTTTAGCAACATAGATGTTGGGATGAACATGGACTTGGGTTTTAGGCACTGGCATTACAATAGTTGCGAACTGCTTCAGAGCCCTAGTTTCACCTGGCGTGTGTTCACTACTTCGGCGGTATTACTGCGGTATTCAATCATTGCAGCCTTCAAGATGATCACGTGACTTTAAATTCTGAACGTTACCCATTCTTCTACTTGAACGTAAATTATGCTAATGGAGATTACTCGAACCTATATAAAATGGCTCAAGGGTTCACACGCGCTTTGTACGATGTTGGTTACTGGTGCGTTGATTCATTGCAGTTTAAAAAGGCATATCCTCTAGTGAAATTGAAAATTAACGCCGCGGTTCCAGCTAACACGACGTGCCACGCGTTGTTGATAGGAGATAGAAAAATGAGTTTGAAATTGGATATAGGTAAAGTCGAAGTTATTTATTAATAAATATAAAAAAGAAAATTGGGATAAACGTGAAAAGAAGTAAGATTTGGAAAAACAGAGTGGGTTGAAAAGGAGAAGGATCGAGAATTGAGATGGGTTTCTACCTATTTTGGCGTTGCTCAGACCAATCTTAGCCGGTGTAAGCGGTCTAGCCGGGGGTGCTGCCGGATAGCTACTGCAGTTAAAAAGAGATAGAACGACAGTAAGTTACTGAACGAGATGGTGAGACATAACAAGAAGATGGTCGGGGCTGAAGAAGAAGAAACGAATAGTCAAAAAAAAATCTTGTGGCAAAGGTCTTTTCTTAAGACCACCAACGTCTAATCGATTTTAATAAACCTATAACGAATTTTGATTTAAACAGATTGCTGAAAGTAATAAAAATTCCATAATTCAGAGGAATTTTTAGCAAAGACACACTCCCCTTACAACTTATGGGTGAAAACGGTATCGTGAACTTGGAAGATTTCCACGATGGAGATGGAAGTCACTGGGTAGCTTATTCCACTATTGCGGTGGTTAACTATTTGGGACCGGAAATTAAATACAATTACGAACCCGTACAAACCTTTGTTCAAATTTGATGCGGTCACGTTTGCCATTTTTTCCTAAGCACATTCTGTAAGGTTTGTAATTACGAAGCTGTTTTAGATATGATGAGATGAGTTATATATTTAAAAGTTATGTGCAAACTAATTGGAAATAAATGTCTTCCATATGAAAATCTTCCATTGCTTGTACCATGATTAGCAAATCTATTTTTTATTTTGTAAGGAATTTCTATATTGGTAGTTATTGAATGCTCCTCCTTTACTTTAGTAATGTGGCAAGCTCTCTTTCCTACTTTATATCTAACAACGAGTGCGACGTTCGGATCGCTGTAGTATAAAATTTCTTTACGAATTAAACCAGAACTTGTACATAGGAAGCTTGAAAGAGCACCGGAATTAACAAACCAATTACCAGATTTTTCCAAAGGGCTTTTCGTGTTGAAACTGACTACCACGAAACAGGTTTCATTCACAAATTTCTTCATAGCCACGTCACTCGGTAAAGTAGGTTCACTTTGCTTTCTAAACTGTTTTTCATTGCATTGAAGTGTTCTTTCTGATCGTCTTGTAACAAACAATTGCTGTCAACGAATACCTCAGTAACAGCATCACTGGGTAAAGTCGGTTCGCTTAGATTCCTAATCGGTCTGTTCGTCGTGTTGAAGTATAATTTTTGATCATCCTGTAGTTGCTGTGAACATGCACTTTTGTGGGTGCATCAGTGGCATGTCATGGGAAAGCCAAGTCCTTAATTCGTTTCCTTTTAGCATAAAAATTTCCATCTGACCTATGTACCTACAAAGCATTATTTTTGCTGTTAGAAACGACAGAAGCCAATCGTCAGAGAGAAGAGTTATGGGAGGAGACAAATCAGTTTTAAGTTTCTGAACATCCCTTTCTAGATTATCGATTTCAGAAAAATTTACAGCATCTTGAGGTTTAAAAGCGGCTCCTACTTTAGGATTAGGAATAAATACAAAGCCAGAAGCAAGACAAACTAAATGCAAACCTATATTTCGGTACCCCCCTCTCTCGAACGTTTCAAAGATTGTCCAAATTTGTTAACCGGCATATCGATTTTTTTTATACGATAATCAAAAGGGAAAAGAAATTTTAAAATGTCTCATTCAGCCTGCTATACAAATCTCTCAAATCTGATACAATCAAATTCTCTAGAAGTTAAGACTCAGAATGCAACAGATTTAAAAATAGGAGTAAAGTACGTATTGTCTCCTTCCATAGAATTCAAGAACTCAAAAGGAATAGGTTCTCCTATTTCGAATAAAGATTCAAAAAATAGGGGTAGATTTCCACCTCGGACTCCAAACCTCAAAATGTGTTGAAAAATCTTAAACGATACATCTGTGAAAAATTAGAAATTCAAATCTATGAGCAGAAACCCGTTTTTTTTGCTAATGTTCAGTTACCCCAATTACTCGCACCCAGTTTCTATCTGCTACTCATTCTGACAACGTTTGACGACAAATCGGATAAGCCCTTCTGTCTTAGAACGTGGGTGTACAACAATATCCACAAACTAAAGGAAAACTTAACAAAAACGTTATGGAAAAACCGTGGTTGAATTAGCCACTGTGCGGAAGTATGGACTTTTCAGAAGTTATCGGTAAAATTAATGACGTGTACATCAGCAACGACATTCCCAGAACCGTAAATCTTTGGTGTAACGTAGATTACGGTGTTGTCGATTCAAATACATTCAACGAAAAGTTTTCTGACAAAGACTCTGAGTTTCATTTCTGAATAAATTAAAAAAAAAAAATGGAGGTCCAAAATTACGATTTCTTTGTTCCAAGAAAGAAACCAGAAAATCACCCATTTCTACCTTCGAACAACAGATGCCTAATTATAGGACCGCCAAATTGTGGGAGACGAATTTACTGTTTAATTTGATCTGTAACGAGGGTTGGTTGGATTATGACAGATTATATGTGTGCCAACCAAAATAACGAGCTTTACAGTTTATATTTTCCGAAATTGAGGGGGGGGGGGCTGTAGGGCAGGAGATAGCGAGTTTTTACGAACTCTCAAATCGATTTGATCCCTCCCGAGGAGTTGGATTCTAAATTTCGTAATCTCGTGGTTTTTGACGATGTCCACAACATCGTCAAAAACCACAAGATTACGAGATTACAATAACCAAATATAGAACGTTACTTCGCTCAAGGACGACATTCTAATGCCAACGTTTTTTATTGCAGTCAGTCTTACACCAGAAATCCCAAACAAGTGGTTAGAGATAATGCCATTTTATTAATCGTATTTCCCGTGGACAGTTTAAATCGAAAACATTTGAACAAAAATCATGTCCGGCCAGACAAGGAATTTGCAGCGTTTACAATGTTGTGTAGAACGTGTTGGGACGATCAGAATGGGTTTTTATTGATCAACAAAACGTTAAACGAGAGACGTTATAAACGTTCATTTTCGTTCGTAAATAAAAGAAGCGTAAGGAAAAAAGAACATGGAAATGAAACGTGAAATCGTAAAACTCAAAAATACTTTAAAGAAAAAGTTTTTGCATCAACGTTTGAATGAGCGAGTGCAAGAAGAATCTTTATAAGAATTTGTTATACCAGTTGTTATACCAACCGTCGTGAAACCAAGACCCGCAGTGATTCCTTTGAAAGTAGTTGCAGCCCTTCTAACTAAAAAACGAGCGAAACGTAAACGAGTTATTACTCCCGAAAAAAACTTTTAATCTGAGGAAGAGGATGATGAGGAGGGATGGGAAACTGAGGGGACAATGCACGATACCGAAAAGTTTGAATTGCCGACACCCCCTAGTTTTGTGGACCATTCGATTGCGCGAGTTTCGCCAGTTTCTCCCAATGAATCTGAATATGCGACTCCATCTATTCAAACCGAATACACGTCTACCAGTAGAGGGCTGAAGTCACTCCAGTGCTTTCAGCAATGCCAAACAGACGCGTTTTAACACCTCCAAACATTCCAAATTATCCCACCCTCAGATCCTTGTATAGTCTGTTACTAGGACAAGTCATAAGGCAAACGGCTAAACATTTCTTGCTCAAATTTTTGCGAAATTCGAGAACGACATAACGGTCGGGGTAATCAGTATTTGGGAAGGTGAGGAATTTGGAGTTGCTGGTCTTCCCTCGATGTCAAGGCATCTGACGCGACTATTTTGAAAAATACCAAAGCCATCTATCAAAACAATGATCAGGGCACTCGAAAACCCAAGTCTAATCGTAGTTGAAAGTATGTATCGTTAATAGCACCTATTTGGGGAGGATATGAAAACATAAAAAAGAGGACCAGCATTGGAAAAAACTGGGTATGCTAGAACAGTGGATTACAAGTACTATGACGATCCTAATGACCTGGTCAGCAGATTGAGGGTTTTGTACAGATCCACCAGTGTGGGACACAATGGTCACAGGAACGAGATAATACATATTTTATCAGAATTAGAGCAACAACGCGTCATCACCGCTCATAAAAAAAATATCGCTTACCAGAATTGAGGTTTACGATGAAAAAATGTTTGTAAATTAAAAAAGTTAAGTGTTCAAGATGAAGTACTGCGTGAAATATTAACGTCATATGTCTAACCGACCCGAACTTCCTATTATTTCGATATAAAAAAATAACAGGCAAATGGAAGTTGTTTTCTGTGACGTGTGCGGGAGCGAAAGAGCTGCCTTCGTCAAATCTGGGAAAGGAATCGTAAATAAAATCACAGACCATTTATCGGTAGAAGTACATTTACCCGGGTATCAATAATGCGGGCCCAGAACCAAACTAGACGAGATTAGCTAGAGGGGACCTTGGAATAAATAAACTGGATGAGGCGTGCAAAGAACACGATTTCGCTTTCTCTAAAAGCTTGGATTTAAAATGAACACCGCGTTGCCGACGAAAATCCTATATCTAAAGCTCGAAAAGTACGTAAGGATCCTTCAAACTCTTGGAGAGAAAAATTAGACGCAGCGATCGTAAAAAAAAATTAGGGGACAAAACTCAAGCTCGGAATGGATGGGAAAAAACGAAATAGATCAACTCGCAAACGAACTTCACAAACCGATTCAGAAAAACTCTCCTAGACGGAAAGTGATTGTGCTGAGCCTGATTAATCTATGGCAGGCGGACTTGGTGGAAATGATACCTTACTCTAACGTAAATAAGGGATTTACTACCTACTGACTTGCATTAATGTCATGTCCAAGTTTTCTTGCATCATTCTTCTTCAATCTAAAACCGGTCTAGACGTTACGTAAGCCTTTAATAAGATACTCGAAGGAACGACACCCCCTAAAATTTACAAGTCGATTTAGGTAGTGAATTTTACAATAAAGACGTCAAAACATTCCTGAAGCGTCACAACATCAATATGTACTCTACCCACTCTGAGAAGAAAGCGAGTGATGTAAAACGTTTCAACAAAATGCTCAAATGTGGAAACGATTCCCCAAGCAGGGAACATAACAGTGGATACACATTATCGATGAGCTAGTTTCATGGTACAATGACACAGTTTACTCAGCAACTAAATAAAAATTGAGGGAAGTAACCAGACATCACAAAGCATTGCTGAGAATTAAGTCAAAACAATCATTAAAAAAGCCCAAATTTGCCGTAGGAAATAAAGTTAGAATTTCTAAAGTTAAGAAAATTTTTCATAAAGGGTATTTGCGAAATTTTACTAACGAAGTTTTCACAATTTGCAAAGTGCAAAAAAACCGAACTGGTTACTTTTCTTTTAAAAGATGAGTCGGGTGAGGCAGGTGAGGCGGGTGGTTTCTACGAACATGAAATTCAAAAACACTCTAGTTCCAGATTTATTTTTAGTAGAAAAATAAAGACGTGAAAATGCTTTATTTCGTTAAATGGAAGGGTCATGACCCCATGTATAATAGTTGGATGGATAATATCAGCAGTCTTAAATAAATAGAAGCGTATGTTAACATACACTAGCTCTTTGAGTACAATCGTACATACCCTCGCTTTTTGAGTACTAGTGTATGTTAACATACACTCGCCCTTTGAGTCTCTACAAAAACATAATAATTTGTTTTACTTTTGGAGTATTATTATTCATCATCGAGTAGAATGATACCGTGTCAAATGATGTGGTGGTTGATCATTCGTTTCATGTTTGGATCAAAATACTTTCTACATACGTGACAATACATCGGAGTGATTTTAAACATTCCAATGTGGTGTATTTTGCACATTTTTAAATGGGTTTGAATTTCTGCTTTCGAGGTATATTCTGTGGCGTTTTGACAAAAGAGCATAAGTTCATTTTTGGAACAAAAGGAGGTATGTTGGACTGAGCTCCGTTTGTCAAATTAGATTGACTGCTTGTGGACTTACCTCCAACGGACATATACAAAACAAGCTAGAAAATGCTAGGGTGGACTATAATCTCTCTTTGTCAAAGCAAAGATAATGTATAGACAAGCCATTTTTGGACTAACCTGAACAATGCCAAAAATGGACTTATGCTCTTTTGTCAAAACGCCACAGAATTCTAGTAAACATTTTTTGCACGCAAATGTAACTACTTTTTTGCATTGTTCTGCCAGATTTTTTAAAGAAGAAAAGGGAGTCAATCTCTTTATATACGTTCCGGATAAGCCAAATAATTTGTTAACGTAAGTAAGCGGACAACTAGTTTCACTAATCTTGACTTTACGAGCTCATTTGTTTTTTGAGCGTGTGACTCTTTTTCGTTCTAGCAGCCTGTTTCTCTAGTCTAACTTTCTTCCACTCTTCAGTTTCCCGTTTGAAACTCTTTTTCTTAATAAGAGCTTGCTTCTCTAATCTACTTTTTTCTCCTCTGGGCACATCGCGGCCCGTCTTTCCCTTTCCAACATTCTCCGCCTAACTTTTCTCCTATTCTCCCAAATAACAGAATCCTCCAACTTTCTCCTACGGTTCTCTAACAGGATGGCTCGACGCGCCGCTTTCTCCCTCTCCTCGGCTTTTTTTGCATCGTTCAGTTCGTCATTTTCTCTCATTCGATATGATACGAGCAATTTCTTCTCCTCCTCCTCCTCCTCATCGTCGCTCAAAATATCTACCTCAGAATTGAAATCGTCTTCGTATTCTCTCCAAGTGCCCGAATCAATGTAATCAATAGCTAACATATCCGTGCCGTTATCCAAGATAAAATGTTTATCGTCATACGCCAATAGGGTGGATTGTGAAACCTTAATGGTACTAACTTCGTGTTCCACGCAAAAAAGTTTTGACCAAACTCCCGCCAGGGATGTCGGCTTTTTTAAAACTGATTCATAGTTCTTGAAGTTTAGGTGCTTTTTTCATGAACGCTTTTTTAATCCCCTTTGCTTTTTTCTTAGTTTCTGTTTTGAGACATTTTATTGCTTACATTTTCGACCGTAACCCTACGAATCCTAGGATGGGGAACCTCCATCTCGTCCTTCTTATTGCCTAAAACTAATTTATTCACGTTGGAGAAAAGTCTGTGATTGCGGGGATAATTACTCGTATCGCAGCACTCTCAATCCTGAAGCATGTCCTCGTACACATCTTCCGAACATGGTTTCAAGCTTATTTCCATCTGGAGCACTGTAGCTGCAATGGAGGGTGAAAATCTTTATTTAACTCGTATAAATAGTCAGCATTTGACTCACCAACCAATTGCTCTTGGAGTTGGAGATTTATAAACGAAGTTCACAAAGGGCAAAGAATATTTCGGGCAAAGAATATTAGTCAACCAAGTATTTATTTCGTCTAACGTCTTAGTTTTAGATGCATTAGGTGCACACAGCTTACAAAGCAACCCATACTATTTTGCCCAACGCTCATTAATAGAAGCCAACCTGCGTGACAACCACAACATCATATACGGAAAAGTTTTACTCTACGCTGTTTAAGTAGACCGGCCGAGTCTACACTTGTGTGGTGCAGTGGCAACCCGGACCACTGCACTGTGACTGAGGTTGGCGCTAATGACCAAGCTGTCGACGCGCCATTAAGCCTCAATCCCCCCCCCTCTACACTTGGGGGTCAAACTCTTCGAGTTTATGTGACAAAGCTATAATGTCAAAAAATCAAAAACAATTTAGGAATTCTAGCTAAAAACATAGTCACTTTCTAAAGTTAAATTTGACGAGTCGAACTACAAAGGAGTGTCTATTTACCTAAGAATTCAACTAGAGAACTCGGCTTCGTTAAATGCAGAAACAAGTTCAATTACTACTTTAAATAAAAAATAGAGAAACCCCATTTAATGGTCTCTCTCACCAAAGCGTTTAAATTAAGCTATTTAAATCGATAGATAATAATTTTAATTTACCAAATTAATGTAGCACTTGCTTGCTCCTTACGAAATTTTTACAATTTACTGCACTTTTAATTCAGAATATGCCTATGTTACGTCATGCATGACCAGCTAGGTCACACTCAGTCACCTGCACAAATGATGTCTAATAAATGTAATTTCAAACCTTTACAATTTCCATCCAGTTGCCATAGTGACATCGCTTACTTTCTGCGTTTAACACAAAAACGAGAAACATTTTCACAAAGGTAAGATGGCTGGTGTAAAATAGGTCCACTAATTAGAGTAATTTAGTAAGCAGTAATACAAAATACACCTTACCAGTTGCTTAATCAAGAAGTATTTAAATAAATAGTTAGTTAGTTGACAACCATAACAAACTTTTTACACTACAAGGGTAACATTTTACAAGATATAAAGTTTAAATTTTTCTAGACAACTCCACTCATGCGGCAATTATCACTGAAGCACTAATCTTTAATAACTTTTAAATGCATCTAACTTTTAATGCAAAATTTTTAATATTGTTTCTCACACAACTTAAATTACTTCTTTGAGCATTTTATATCACTGAACTATAAAATTTACCTTAATGCTTTAAATCACTTTTAAATCACTAAACCCTTTTATAACCCTTTTAACTGGTTAATGGCAGTACAGGCTGCCCCAATATTTATAGAACTAATTTAATTTACTAATCATTTTAACACCTTAATAAATTATCACTACTATAGTTTCAGTAAATTTCATTATTGCTTTATCAATTTCCTCAAGCAATCTTTCTCTTTCCACCCCACCAAATAGTGCCACTGGCAAAAATACTCATTCTGAAGAAATGTTATGCTACAAAATGAATGAAATAAACTTAGCTATAGTCCTACTGCTGGAATTCTTCAATCTATCAGTCCTTGCGGCAGCTGAGTACCCAGCAACTATTTCATGCTGAACCAACAGCTTACGAGAGAGCATACAAGTAACTAATAAAATGTTCTTACACTCAGTCTGTAGACCGTTTATTAAATAATAATAAAACTGTGAATAACTTTCACAGCACGGGTATGCAGCCAGTTCGCTGTGGGCAGGGAAGTAAATTAATTTAATAATGTTATAGTAAAATTAAACTTAACGTCTTCTCTAAATGTTTTACACTTGTTGCCAGATTAGGTGTGACGAGACTGGCAATAAATGAAACTCATTCTGTGTGTTACTATTGGTTGTAGATGCACCAATAGTAGGTCGTCCGTTCTTTTTATAATAAATGGATAGATGTGTTTACAAGTAATGCCACTAGGGCGTGTTGCAGAATCAGTAGTTATTTTGTGAGCAGGATCAGTGCAAGGTGCACCGATACAACATATACTACAACGTGTGATAAAGTGTTTCATGTGGTTAATAAGGTCAGGTACGAGACAATGAAAAACTAAGTCTATGAGTGTTGTGCAAATCTTCTGAGGGTCCCCGTGGTTACCAGGCAAAACATGGAAACATAACCGATTGTACAGCTTTCTCCTCTTCCATCCACATGAATGACGGTAAAGAACCCATGAATGTCCTGACAATCACATGGCGTAACTAAGGTTAATGCAAGAGTTTCACATCCATGAAAGGGTTATTATAAAAATAGTGCCCAGAATTCTCTTGGGGACTTAAACAGCAAAAGTATGTTATCAAAAACTTCGAAATATGTATAAATTCGTACTGAATGGCTGTTCCACTAGTATCGCTGGTATTGTACACCTTTCAACAAATTCAATACCCTCCAAGCTACTACTGGTTGTGATAAAAAATGTAAGGAGTAATTTAAACGTAAGCAAATGACTTAGACTTACTTTTTCTGAGTTTCCAGGAACACCTAACAAATATTAAAAAAAGGTGTTCTTATTGTGGCCTAGCTAGTTATTGGTCTAGTCGGCTTCTTCAGCTGATGGGCATAATGCGGTAGAGTTTGTCCACTTGGGGTTCAGTCACTATTGAACTGGACAAAAGTAACGGTACAAACATAATACTGAAACTCTGCACTGGATAGAGTTGTGTCTATATTTTCTATCAAGATCTGACAATATTCTATCAAAAATAGAAAAATAATATCAAAGCAATGTAGCTACTTTAACAAGGTAAAACCTACAACTAACAGTGTTGGTTTAGCAATTTATACCTGGTAGTGTAAACATTTTGATAGATATTTCGGACAAAAGGTTTAAATTTGTGCACCCTGTTTTTGCAAAAAAAATTAGTCAGAAAGCCTCAAACCAAACCTGGGTTGCAATAGGTGGCTCTGTCAACTTTATTCTAATACATCTAGAATACAACAATTATAGAAGGGTTATGTTCCTCCCGTTCTTCTTGCAAACACAACACATTGTCATGTCGATCACATCCATTTGGTAGATTATTGTTTAATTTGGGGCTATGTTGTTTAATTGTGATAAGAAATGCGGGTGTAGTTTTATCTGTTATTTGATAAAATACAACTGAGTTTATTCCATCAGCAGTTTTCTAATCATCGTTTTATGGTCTTTCAATTTCAATCACCACCGCTTGAAAAGCTCGATCATGATAAAGTTGTTTGCCTACCGTTTGTCATTTATGTAATTTGATTTTCTTTCGATATGTCAAAAGCTGAAACGCTTTGCGTTGACAAGGCCGATATTGAGATTAGTTCTAGAGCTTGAGAGAAAATTAATCAGATTTTCTGTCAATCGAAAACATAGGTTCTTTTATTTCATTCCGTACGTAGTCTTCATTCGTTTGAGCGTCAGAACTTAAGAATAATCACTAATCTTAAAAAGACTGTGTTGGACCTCCTTTGTTTATGCTAAAGGATAAACAATCCTTTGTGTAATAATGCAAGGCAGTGTGAGTAATGTAGATTGTATTTTCATTTAACAACTGCATGTTTGCCTGTCAAAACTGATATTCATTTCAGTGTTTTCCCACTCACGAGTAATGCGAGCAAATTGTTGCTTGTGTAGTGTGAAAGCTTAATCTCATGTAAACCGACAAATTTTACCGTTTGGAATCGCATTTTAATACCACTGTCAAAATATATTGAAAGTTGCCATTGCCCTACGAAATATTTACAGGCTTGTACAGTAAAAATTGTTTTTTTTTACCCAGCCGTATTTATATGGTGCATACTTCTTTTTATAGCACACACCTCATACAATATGGTGCACATCTATTAAAATTTGGGAACAATTTACGGAGAAAAGTGACTTGCTTGTTTACAAAGAATACTTTAGGATGCAAACCTATGAATAAACTTTTGCACGAAAAACATTACCTTGCATATTTGTAGTACTTTTCATTTGTTGTGTCATTATTTGTATATAAATAAGTTTGACAATTAATGATAGGAAACATTTAATTTTTTGGTTTGGGACGTCTTAAGTCTTCGCACCTAACATCTGCATAGACCTCCGTGGTACTAGCCTACTTTCCCCCAAAATTACGACTTTTATTGAGTACATCATTCTTGCCTTTATGGTGCAACAATTGAAGATGAGATCGTTGTAAGTTACTGCTTTTATTTGTATAGGCTCTCAACTTAAAACTTATGTAAACATCAAACGCTAAAATGATCAGTTATTGAAAAATTTATTCAAACTATATCCTTTCCCAGTCATTATTAATTTAACCAGACTCCACCTTATCTGTATGCTCAGGCGTATAAGGGCTATTAGGTGCCAGTTAATCTACAATTCCATTATTATAGTGTTAGTAAATTGACACTACTTATTCTTAATCATTAAAAACTTACGGATTGTTATATGTAGTACGCCTTCTCCTTCAAAATATGAAAGCTAAAAATGTGAGAAGATGTCAGAAGATAGGAAATTGATCCGGATGTATGTAGTTCAGCCGTTTTTTGGAAATTCTAGATAAGTTTTTCAGTAAAAAAAAGCAATAAACCATCTTTATACCATTGTTGAAAAGAATTTTTCGAAGTTGATTGTAGCTTGGAATGTCAAATTTTCTGCTGGGAGGAGGGTCCATAATTGTTGCGGAATGTAGGCGGTGTGTGATCCAACAGTGTTGTGTGAGGGAATACGGCTGGCAATCTGAATATCCCTAGCGCAAGAATAGAGCACATGAAACGAACGTTTGGAAAAGCTGTTGGATTTGCTTTATGAATATTTAAAATTCAATACCACAGAATACAGTAAAATACAATTACATTACGCGAAGACATGAAAAACTTTAAATGCTAAACACTAAACTATGTAAGAAAAATATCTAGACACACGCTAGTGTGTCGCACCAAGTTAGGCTAACAATCATCACATCAGTTCAATTGTTGAGGTTGTCAGCAGGCCCATTGACTCCAACACCGATTTCTCTTGAACTTCCTCCACATGATTCGCTTCGATCAGTGAGGCTCTTTTTAAGGGTCAAATGTTAGGTGTTATGCCCAAGTATTATTTACACAAATTTTTCAAACAGTAAAAGATAACGATGACGTGTTTGAATTACGGTACAACATGGACTCTGGAGACTTCCTGATCGGTAATAAAACCGAGAATATTCGAAAATGATGTAGTGTTTGGAAGAAAGCGGTACCAAGGAAGGAATCAGCTGTGGAGTTTGCTAACTGCAAAAGACTTGCAGTACTATGCATGACCAGGATGTCGTGGCTTGTGCCTCCATTCTGAAAGATAGTAATGTCATTTACTGCAATGACAATCCAGCATCTGAAAGCCAAAATCAAACAGTGGGTACAAGTAAGTACACATTATCAAACCGATTTGGGAAGATATGAAGAAGGAGAAAATTGGTTCGGGTCTCCCAAAAGAGCCCTCCATAACCTATGAAACAGTCTGAAGAAGAAGATTACAACGAATTGGGGTCAAATGAATGAGGGTTGGCTGAATCAGGATCAAACGATTCATAGTTAAACTAATCGGAGTCAGCTGAATTAGTCTCAGATAAGTCAGGGTCAGATAACAGGGTCGGATGAATCAGGGTCAGATGAATCAGGGGTAATGACAAAGATAACACTGATCCGAATTAGCTGGTAATTTGGCTCATACCTTGTGTGCAGCATCACTGGGAGGTGAAGGAGCATCTGAAGAAGAAATTCTGGAAAATCTAGTTGAGTTACACCAGAGAGAAATTATAAAAAAAAGTTGAAGAGAGGGCTGACTGGCTGAATGGATTTAACACGACATGCCTCTGTATCCTATTAATAAAATTATTTTAAAAAACCAGTTTGTTCACGTCATTTCGAAAGGCCGGGTAGGTAATATTCAAACGTGAACAAGGAACATGGTGAGAACATCCAAACATAAACTAGGAATGTATCTAAACGTTTTTATTGATGTTTTAGGCTCCTATAACGTTTTACACATGTTTATAGTACAATTAAGACGTGTTTAACAAATATCGTCTTGAAAGAATTTGTAGGAAGCGCACAAACGTGAATGAGGAATGCGGTAAGAACATCCAAGCACAAGCGTGAAACGTATTTACGTTTTCATTGATGTTTGGACGTTCCCTTAACGATTTACATTCAATTATTGCACATTTTGATATCTCAACATCGTGAAGGTTCCGTGGCGGCCCACAAAGCGGTCCGTGGTAACCAGATTAACTCGGAATTTTATGAGGGAGAAATTACATGTACTAAGTTCAGCACGCGGGAAGCGGGTTTCAGCGTGGAGAACAGGGTGGAGTGAAAAACACTTTTTTTTATGTCAAATCGGCTAGGTGCGAAAAAGTTGCCTTTTGGCCTCCTTGTCACTCTCCCAAAAGCAAAAAAATTCTAAAAAAATTTTCAGAGGTGCCCCAAGGGGTCCAAAGTTTGTACATTTTATGAAAATTTGACGTTTTTCTCGAAATTTTCTGTAAGTCACCACATATGAATTTAAAATCGGCGATGCGGCCAGAAGATGCCTTATAGCTTCAACTTTGCAGGCAAAAAAAATTGTTGACCTCGCACTAGATTAAGAGGTGCCCCAAGGAACCCCAAGAATCACCAAAAATGTGAATATTATACAATGTAAAGCAGATGAACTCGCTCATGCCCCATTGCCATAGGACGGCAAAAAAGCCTACCAACCTATCTTTGGAGTTGCTTCTGCATTTGGGAGTGTGAATCTGGGGCCGCTGGCCTTGTAGCCCGGTTTCCAGCAAAATAAAGCACCTACAAACGTGTTGGATGCGAACTCCTATTGGAAGGTACTATTTTGTCTAGTTTTCGTTTGTTTTTCACTATTGTGTGTGATCTACAACACGTTTAAATTTTTTTTTTGTTAGTTTTAGATTGAATGCTGACCTGAACATAATTGAAAACAGTGAATGAGCAGAAATACATTAACTAATAACTATGGTGGGAAAAAATGTCAGTTAAACCCAAAATAAGACAAGTGAACAAATGTCCTGTTTTTGGTTCTCCAGCAAAAATGCCTGAAACAGTGCTGCCAATAAACGCTCACATCATGGAATATTTTCTGTTTATTCGTGGGAAAATGAAGCAAGGTAAACCTGCCGCCAAGGATCCTATAGTTACGGATGTTGTGGAACGTATTGTGTGTGGGGTTAAGTGTTTATGGCGCAAAGCTTCTATACCAATTATTTCCCATAAAAGTTTAGTGGAGAAGATTAATTTGTTCCACATCAAGTACCGTAATTTGCTGAAGCCCTACAAGGGTAGGCAAAATGTTTCTAAATATTTAGCAAAGCTTCAAGACTTCTTCAAGGAGGCGAAGTCTCAATTGTTTGATATTTCTGCGTGCAAGTGTGTAGACATGTCCTAGTGCCAATGTGAGAAAGCAAAGAAAGTGCCTAACAATGAAAAGGTATTTTTACTATACCAAAGACGCTCCAGTATATGATGATTGGCAGAATTAATGCAAATACAACCAAGAACGTCAAGAACGGAAACAACAAAAAGTAAAAGTAACAGAACGTTTGCCAAAGCTACTTGTATCTCTGTTCTCGGACCATCTAATTCTAATGCCAACCTTTATGAATATGATATTGAGGATGATACTTAGACTGAGTCAAATTGTGATGCAGATGATACATGTGAAATTGGTGCTGATTCTGTTCTGATGACAGCATCGTCCTCTGCTTCTGAGTTCCCAATCCCATCTGAAATAAATGATATTGTAGCTACAATGGAATTTCCTTCTGCTTCCTGGATGCGTACAGAACTTCCAAATCAGTGAGAGTGTGTGACAGATACAGTGTATCTGATCGTTGTGCTGCTGCAATAGTCTCTTTTAAGAAGTCTTGAAGCTTTGCTAAATATTTAGAATCTTTTGGGCTTCAGTAAATTACGGTACTTGCTGTGGTACAACTTTATCTTCTCCACTAAACTTTTATGGGAAATAACTAGTGTAGAAACTTTGCGCAACAAACAATCAATTCTACAAGCAACACATTCTGTAATATCCGTAACTGTTGGCTCCTAGGTGGCAAGTTTACCTTGCTTCATTTCCCCACGAATATACAGAAAATACTTCATGATGTCAGCATTTATTGGCAATACTGTTTCAGGCAATTTTGCTGGAACACCAAAAACAGGACATTTGCTCACTTGTCTTGTTTTGGGTTTGACTGACATTTTTCCCGCCATTGTTATTAGTTACTGTTAGTCTGTATTTCTGTTCACTCACTGTTTTCAGTAATGTTCAGCTCAGCATTCAATCTAAAACGAAAAAAAAACAACCTTTAAACATGTTGCAGATCAGACACAATAGTGGAAAACAAACAAAAACTAGACAAAATACTACCTCCCAATAGGATTTCGCTCCCAACATTTTTGTAGGTGCTCGATTCTGCTGGAATCCTAGCTACAAGACCAGCAGCCCCAGATTCACACTCACAAATGCAGAAGCAACACCAAAGATAGATTGGTAGGCTTTTTTGCAGTTTTGTGGCAATGGGGCATGAGCGAGTATATCTGCTTTGTACTGTGTAAAATTCCCATTTTTGGTGATTCTTGGGGCACTTCTTAATCTAGTGCAAGGTCACCAATTTTTTTTTGCGTGCAAAATTGATACTATACGGCATCTTCTGGCCGTATCGCCAATTTTAAATTCAAATGTGGTGACTTACAGAAAATTTCGAGAAAAACATCAAATTTTCATGGAATTTACAAACTTTGGACCCCTTGGGGCACCTCTGAAAATCTTTTTAGAATTTTGTGTTTTTGAGAGAGTGATAAAAAGGCCAAAAGGCAACTTTTCCACACCTAGCCGATTCGAAATAAATTTTTTCTACCATAGAAAGCACTCCACCCTAGTGGAGAAGCACACGTAATTAGATGGTTACACCGCATACAGTTAGAGGACAGTGCGTAATTTCCCACTCTTAGCACTTAAAAAGTGATTATTTACACCCCACCCACATATTAAAGTGCACAATTATCCTGTAAATACACTCTTGGCAGTAAGAATTGTGACTCCCAGATGGGTGAAATTCGGCGTATGAATATAGTGCAATGGGTTTAGCGCAGAACATAGTTAGGTGGTTAAACCCCCATACATATAGATGAAAGTGTCCAATTTACCGTCTAAAGTCATTCTTGGCAGTAAAAAAAGTGCTGAAAATGCACAATATTCCCACTAAAAACACTCTTAACTGTACAAATTGTAAAGAAGCTGATCAGTGTCACGTAGAAGAGTTCACCGTCCATAAGTACAAGTCGGGCGCCCCCCCCCGGTCACTTTATCCCTCATCCAGATCGTCAAAAAATTCGTTCTCCCACCCTCATCCAAATTGACGATGTTTAAAAGTTAACTCAACCAATATGAACAGAGTAAAAGGGAATCCCCCAGGGAATTTACCAGTTTCATCTAATCAACACAAAGTGAGAAGGGGAATCCCCAGGGGATTTCCCAGTCGCAAACAATCTGAACAGAGCAAAAGGGCATCCCCGAAAAATGGTTTTTTGTTCGTTCGTTCTTCTGTATCACATTTCCTTACCGCTATGTTACTGTTCAATCTAATGGCGGTTTACTAATCAAATGCCCGCTGATAATAGTGCCGAACGAATTAACATAACCTAAAAAAAACCACTGTAAAACAACTCCAAAGACAAACTGAACAGACAGCTACCGGAATATCGAGAATCAGTGTGTTTTGGATACAGATCATAACGAAATCCGTGTCGTTGCCTAAGCAACAGATGTATAAAAATTCTAACCATAGTGCTCCAGTTTTAGATACTTTAAACTACATTCTATAGGCAACCTGCCTTATGTAGATATTTAAAAAAAATTAAGTTAGCTGAATGTTTTAATCAAAGTTGAACAGACTTGTTTCTTATTGCTTTTATTTACAGAATAACGAATCACTTCTATGGCAATCATTTAGGCAGAGAATTCTTCAGCTAAACACATGGTTCTTCTCAACAAAGTGTATACAAGCTGTCAGCAATGCTTTAAGCAAACCACTGGCTATATCTCAAGAGAACAGTTTTCCAGCATTTTCAAAAGCATTTATTAAAAACTCTGCTTTATGGAGTATAGTTATGTGGTTCATCATTTCTGTAGCTGCTACAATCATGTGTATTTATCAGACATGCGAACGTATTGATCTGTTTATGAAAGACCCATCAATATCAGAACTTCACATGAACGTTAATAAATCTATTGATTTACCTTCAGTCACCATCTGCCCTTTCCCAAATATAATTTCGTCGTACTGCAGCAAGATTAAAATAAATGACATTATTAAATGTGCTCATATGCTTGACGGCAAAATGAAAACAAAATTATTTACCGTGTTTGACATCTGGAATGAAACAGGAGTAACTTCGGTAGATGTTGTGGTTAATGAAGTAAGTATATGTTTTTTAATTATCTTTGTAAATAATAAGCTCTAAACCAACATTGCCAAAAATATTTTTGTAACACTTTAGGTTCAGTGGTTTCTGTAATACAGTGCTTGCAGAACCACAGCTAATTTTAAATACATAAATCTTAATTACCGTTTTTCAAGAGTGTAGTTTATAAAATTTGCTCGTACTAATATTATGTAGAATGGTTTTAATGTTCTGTAACGTTTTACAGTTCTAATGCTTCTTACATTATTAAACATATGACATAGGAATAAAACAAGTTGAAATCCAGTCTACATTTTGGTGGAGTTAGAATCAAGCAAGAACTGATGTGCCCACCTCACCGGGAGAACAGTGGCACATTATGAAATAGAAAAGAAAAAGGAAAACGTTTCAGACACCTTTGTAGTTTCTGCAACATTATTATTCCTACAGCGTTGGGAATACCCACCTACTAATAGGTATGTTCATAGAGTACTACCGACCAAAGACTAACCGAGGAAGTCCAATTCTCCACCCTGCGTTATAGAGGAAAGTGAGTGAAGTTGATGATGGATTCAGTCGTGCCAAAGGCATGCTAAAAAGAAAAGGCTAGCAGCTACGAACTGTTTTGCTAAAAGGCTACATGTTGCCCCATATATACAGATTTATGAGAACCACAGTGGTGGCGCTAATGTAGACCATTATAAAGAGGTTAAAATTAGTGAAGATCGTAAGGCTGCCCAAATATTCAAAACAGTGGTAAACCAACATTATTGAATAAATAAAGAAAATCACAAGGTAAAGGGTAAACGAAGCAAGCAGTCTGCATTAAAGACTGTCCACGTGAGGATACACAATACACTAGTCTGAGAAAGAAAGAAAAGACAACTGCTCCGACTGGGACTGGAACCCAGGACTTCCCGTTTACTAGCCGGGCGCTCTAACCACTGCGCTACCGGGGCGGGTACTGGCTACGGGCTCCAGCTGAGCTAAGTAACTGTTCAATCCTTCTCAGTGGTGACCTAGAGATCACAAACATACATATAAGGAGGGAAAGCAACTTTTCTACTTGGCCTCCACACTAGAATTAATGCAAGTAGTAAATAAATAAAGAAAATCACAAGGTAAAGGGTAAACGAAGCAAGCAGTCTGCATTAAAGACTGTCC